>JALPQI010003723.1:0-79864 GCA_025490895.1 Thaumatotibia leucotreta | reverse complement strand
GGCTCATCAGATGATGAACCTGCTGAGAGGCTGATGAATCAGCCACGTTCGAAGCGACAGATTGACTCGGAACTACAGACTCAGTCGCTGAAGTGGTACTTTTTGAATGTAGTAATGAGTGATGTTTTCTTTTACAAATACGGCATCTTGTGGATTGGCGGCAAGCAAAGACGCAGTGATTTACTCCTAAACAATTAAAACATAATTGATTGGATTGCACGAAACTACGACGAGTGTCTGGGTCAACCTTTGCAAAATCCTTACAATTAGCAATACCGTGATTTTCAGAACAATAGGGGCATGATGCAGCAATAATATGGTGGACTTTTGGATTTACAGAAGCATTAGAGCCTTTGTGATTGAAGCTGGTAGAACCCTTGAAGGTTTTAGGTTCTACGAACTCCAACGGACGAAATCGAGTTTCTAAGAATCTGTTGAAATCAGAAAGAGTGGGCATTTCATCAGAGGATTCACTAATTCTTAGTTCCCACTGCTTTCTCGTTTCATTATCCAACTTTAAACAAATCAAGTGGATTATGATGATGTCCCAATTCGTGATGTCCACGCCTATGTTCTTCAACGCATTAAGGCACTCGTTTGTAGTATCCATTAATTCTTTTATGCCTTGAGAGGATTCAGACGTCAGATTTCTTTGACTTAACAATCTCTTAAGAGTGTGATTTGCGAGGTACCTTTTATTGTCATAACGTTTCTCTAGCAGTTCCCAGCTCTTTGAGTAATTTTCCGCAGTGACATCAATGTGTCGCAAGAGCTGTTCTGCTTCTCCAATCAAATGACTCTTGAGGTAATGTAATTTTTGCACGTCATCTAAAGATTGATTCTTATGGATGAGGGACACAAATAGATCGCGAAAAGTCAAGTCGTCCACTCTGAGTATTTTCCTGAGAATGTAGGAATAGTTATCTTCGGAAGTCGAATATTGGAATGAATTGTTACGCTTTCAGTGTTCACAATGGCTTCAGAGTTGACGTCGACAACAGCCTTTGGACTCAACTTTGTAAGTGCTGATTTCAATTCAAACTTGTAATCGATATACAACTCTTCAGTGTGCTCATAGACTTCCTTTGTAACATATTCGCTTTTATTAAAAGTCTCGCTGTCTGTTTCTTGAACCATCTGCGTGTGTGTTAAAAAAAATTGGACCCATAGTTCTTCCAACGCTTTTAAACGTGTCTTCATATAGTCAGAAGACTGAAGACGCTCTTTTGGTGACTTTTTGAAATTCTCTTGAGCCTTTTTCATACGCACGTATAAATTGACTTGAATTCTTGTTTTGGGTTCCATCGTGTATTAATGCAGATTTGCTAAGTTCAAAATCAGTAAAATTCTTCTAAGGCACTGGTCTCACCGCGAGTGATCTTAGTAGCTCGCGGTGAGACTAGTGCCTTAGTTCGAAAATCAGTGAAAATTTTCAAAGTCCCAAATTAGTGTAAATTTTCGATACTCGCCCGGCGTTGATAGCTGATAGCTGGGCGAGTATTGCCGTGTCTCTTTTATTTACACGGGAGTTCGTATCTTTTGTTCGTGTTTATAGCCGATAGTTCTTAGCTAAGTAGCTCGCGGTGAGACTAGTGCCTTAGTTCGAAAATCAGTGAAAATTTTCTAAGTCCCAAATTAGTGTATCTAAGTCCCAAAGTCAGTGAAAAATGGTTAAGTGCAAAATCTTCGAGTGAAAGTGTTTTTAACTTTTACGAAATTTGGGCATGGATTCCCCGTCCATTCCGACGCATACTACCAGAAACGCAAATTCCCCGATACTCGGATGACCATGTTTTAATTCGTAAAATACCATATACGCAATATACCCGATTCGCAAATGACCTAAATTTAATTAGCAAAAGACCAGATACGCAACAGACCTAAATTTCATTCGCAAAAGACCAGATTCGCAAATGACCTACACGTTATTCGCGTATGACCCGACTCATGTGACTCAGAGCCCACTATGACTTTTGGCCGAGCACTATCTAACTCTCGCCGTTAAAAGTGGCCATACAGAATTGCGGTGGCCATTTTGACCGCCAAAGGCGGCTAACTTCATACCGGTTTTTAGGGTTCCGTAGCTAAAATGGCAAAAATGGAATCCTTATAGTTTCACCATGTCCGTCTTGGCTTTCAGCGTTCCTCCATACGGCCTTAGACATGTGATAATAACACCCGGATACAATTTGTATTTTTGAAAACAGCTTTTACTGCTTTGATAGGTGCTGCCTCAAAGCCTGCTTTGAACTCTTTCACGTTAAGGCCCAGCTTATCTTTTAGAAGTTTGAACAATTGAAAATAGGTAGCATACTTTCTGTTGGGCAGCAATGCAAAAACAACTGGAACGACGTCAGTGATTGTGTCAGTTGAATTTAGGTCCATATGCAATGTATACAATTGTATGAAAGACGGCGGTGCCCTTTCGAAAGTTCCGTCACCAAAGTAAATGTCGGAACCAAAATACCTAATCCTTTTTTTTTGAAGTTGGAGAGCAAAATATTAAAATTTTATCCTTGTGTCCATCAGCACACCAAAAATTTTCTTCCCAAAACTTCAGGTACTTCAATATCTTCCAGGTTCGAATAATTAAGTTTGTTGCACTGCAGAAACTGTTTCCGTGCTCAATACATACTGTCCTGCTTTTGCTTAGTGCTAGGCAAATCTTGTATCTCTTCGTCACTGAGAATTGAGAGCCGCTTTTCCGGAATTTGTGGCACCGAGCCTAGACCATCACAGACATCTTCTTTGCACTGGTTCATTGCTACAATAATTTTACATTTGTTAATATTCCTTTCATACAAATGGTCACTACGCCGTATAACGGTCCCCTTTGAGTCTTTTTTTTTCATACGGCCCGCCTGATGGAAAGCAGTCACCGTAGATAAAAACTTGTACACTCCTCTTTTGAAGAACCCCATACTGTAGTCCAACGGGAAAACCTCGGCAGCTCATTTCACAGACGGACCGTCCGCGGGAGGAAGTTCCTCTGAAACCACACGGTGCGCGACCATTTAGGTTGCAAGGTGTGAGGATGAGCGCCCAGTCGGTGGCGAGCGGTGCGATGATGAAAAGTGGACGTTGGCATCATTTCGAACAGTTCTTCAGAGCCATCACGACCCATTGTACAGACGATAGAACACACATAAGGAGGCGAAGTCTCTCCTTAGACTTAAGGGTTCAATACCGCCTGTGAGTCTGGGATCGTGGACTATTCGGACAGCTCGTTTCTGAACCGAGTCAAATGTAATAGTTGCGTTGCAGTAGTAAACTGGGGTTACATTGATCAATTTTAAAGTTTAAGCTTCAATATCTTCTAAAATTAGGCGTAAAAAATTCCAAAAATAAAATAGTAACATCAACTTTTTGTTATCTTTCTCGGTAAAAAAATTTGAAACGCTACGTTTAAAATGTATGAAGATAGAAAAATAAAACGTTGTGATCAAAGTTAAACTGACATTGGGGTTACTTTGATACTTTATGTTTTTTGAAAGGTAATTGAATGTTAACCCTTACAGGAGTACTTTCTCCTAAGGAAATAAACAAATCCGTTCGCAGTATCAAAAATTACAACAATTTACGTCGTTTTGGGGTTATTTTGATCAAATATTTGTGATCAAAGTAACCCCGAAATAAAATAAAAAAACTTCCGTATTCAACTTTATTAGAAACAAAAATCAAACATTGAAGAGAGAACAATCTTCTTATAAAATAAACAGTCAAATGGATAGACATATCATGACCAACTGTACGTAAGATTCTGATCAATGTGACCCCATGTAGGTGATTAAAGACACCCCATTGAATAAAAATAATTGTTATAAGTACTTACTTTGAATTGGAGACCCCAAAAACGTTATATTTGTATACCTAAACACACTTGTGACATATTGATTGTGATTAAGAACCGTTCACCTCACTACCCTTATTGTTAGTTTAGAAGTTATTTTACATACAAAAATAGCAAAAAGAATAGGTAAATATAAATACTTGATTCGCTATATTAACGGCCGTACTCACTTAATGTGTGTTTAATCAATTAATAAGGACAACTATCGTTTTGCCAGACTAAAAAAAAATATGTATACGGATGCGTTTGGTAACGAGAGATATTCGCGATTAAAACATAAAAGAAGTTTTTATCAATGTAACCCCAAGGTTCAAAGTAACCCCAGTTTACGTACTCCGTTCGCCGATTGACACATCTCCAATTGGTTGATGCTTTATTTTGTACATTCAAATTGTATCGAAATCCGTCATGAATCAACAATTCATTACCAAATTGATTTTTCGTAAAAAATTATTCTTGTATTTCGTTCTCCATTATGTATGATAAAAACGAATGACAATGTCATGTCAATTGAAGTGATGTCTAAAATGAAGTATGCTTATTATTAGGGATCGGAACAATGGGTGCAACTATTTAGCAAAACTTCTCAATTGGACTTGACATAGCACATACATCCATAAAATATACATATCTACACAACCACACATTGTAAGTTGAAGATTCCGAGATAGGGAATAAAATTGGATACAGATTTTTCAATAATATTCGTTTTTTTCTTGGCTAAAGTGTTCCCGTGTGTCAATTTTAAAGTTTTGTTAAAGTTTTGCACCCATAGTTCCGACCCCTACTTATTATAGACAGTAAGTGTTACGTACAGATCGACACCAGCAATTAAAACTACGCCAACTTGAAAATGCTAACTTTACACCAGAACAAATATAAGGAAAATTTGCGGTAACTTTTAAATTCAAGAAGATATATTTATGATTTTTTGAAGACGTTTTATTTTCTATACACCTAAACGAAATCCATAATAACTTTTAAAACTATTTCATTAATTTTGAATTTAGTTCAATTTAGCGTAGTTTATGATAACTCTGGAAGACTAATAGTCAATCTATATAACGCCTTTTCTAATTTAGCGTACTGTAATAGGGATCATCATTTTACTAAGCATGTCGTTTAATATGTACTATTATGGAATCATATAAAAAATAAAACAAATAATCTAGACAGGCCAAACTAATTTTATTACTATAAATGAAATTACATGGCAATTTTGTGCATTTATACCGACTTCTACAAGTTAGCGTCTTATAGCAGGGAAACATCTTTACACTTGTCACATTTTAAAACGCATCTAAGTTACACTTAGCTTCGTTTAAATGGATTAACGTTACGCAATTAGCGTTTTATTTGCGTCGAACATTATAAAATATGAGAAAATTATACATAAAAATATCAACCTCTGTAGCATAGTTAGTAACTAGTACCTACGAAGCTGGAGGTTCCGGGTTCGAGTCCTGGCGAAGGCATTATTTCTTGGCTGTGGCTGTCTATGTATTTAAGTAAGTATCTATAATTATGTATCTATCTATTATATATATCGTCGCTTGGTACCCACATAACAAGCCTTAATTAAGCTTATCGTGGGCCTAGGTCGATTTGTGCTAGATATCCCGAAATATTTATATATTTAGATATATATTTTAAATACCATTGTTATTTGTATGTCAATTATTATCTTCCACGTCAGATTCGTCATGATTTTGGTCTTTTGAAAGTAAATTTGTATAAAAACTATGATACTTTTGAGGAATAATATTATTGCTACAAAAGTATTTTAAATCATTGTATTTGGCTTTATTTATTTTCAATAGATTTGTGTAAGCCAATTTAGGGAAAGGTTCTAAGCGAGATTTCCTAGTAGGCTTCTTAAAACATTGGATGTTTTTAACGTCACTACTAATCAAGCTATATCTGTATCCCAATAAGCCATAATTTTCAGGTGAGGTTTGAATTTCTTTAATTTTATTCCAAGCTACCTTCTCGTTGTTTAAGTTTTTTGTCCAATTTTTTCTTGATATAGAAGTCTTAAAGTCATAAATCATGTCTTGTTTTACTTCGATGACATTATAGGGTTTTTCATTCACTTTCGCCCAACGAACTAGAGAATACCATTCATCTGGTGAATATATTTCTTTACCCCTAGCTGTTCTTTCAATAAGGGCATGCACTGAATCGCCTTCGTTTTGAGTATGGCCCTTCTCTAGGAAGCAGTGATTAATTTTTATTTTAAAATGGTCCGCTGCCAATAAATACATGTAATATACAATCCGGTTACGGTTTTGACCGCCACAGTTATCGGACCATGAAAATGCGTGAGTAACACCTTTAGCATTCAATTTCTTGAAGAAATCATACAAACAACTCGCCACTTCATTAGCCCCCCTTTTTGCCGTTTGTTCGTCCCACATGTAACAATATGCTTCTCTATTTGCCATATCATATACTGTAAAATTATACACATTTAACTTTCGTTTGTAGTAATAAACACTTATATTTCCACTAGGAGCACTCAGGACTTTTTGGAAATCAAATACAACGCAAGCTATATTTTTGTCCTGTATAGCTAACGCCTTATATTCTAGTTTTAATTTCGGGGACTTCTCTTTCTCCGACTGATGTGCGTCATACTTATCTTTTTGATAATTTGAGGGGTTTTGTATGTTTTTGAACTGATGACAAATATCGCATTGATCTTTCTTTGGAACATGGAAACCTATTTTTAAATTAGCGTTCACGATATCCCTGTATTGCCTTAAAGTTTGAACTCTGATGGTATAATTGTTTTCTGTACACCAATCAGGATATAATTTAAACATTTTTGATAAAGATAAAGAAGGGTCCAGATACTTTTTACTCGAACGCTTTCGAATATAATGCGATTCAATAGGTGTAAAAGAATTCACATGGTCTAGGACGCTTTGTTTCATTTCGTTAGTGATTACAAATTTATGATTTTTATGTCGACCTCTGTCATCAGTAATTTCAGAAAACAGTCCGCATTCCTCGTATTTTTTCAGAGCAGTGTAAACGAAATCTTTACTTATATCAAAAGTGTTCAAAAACATTGTTTTGCATACCTTTTGGTATAAGTTGTCGTTTGAGGTCTTATTTAACGGAAGATGGTAATGTAAAGTATGTAAACGACGAATATTATCACTTTCAGGATCAGTGGAGAACTTTTTAGGTTTTTTTTAACATATTGAGCAAGAAGTTTCCATTGCGTAACGTGACTACCAGAGCTCCAAAAACTCGTAAATAGTTCTGTTCTCAAGTTCTCCGAAAATTTTTCACCACATCGCAGACGACAATTTTGACAGCTTGCTTTAATTTTTCTTGCTCCTTTTAATGTACCATTAGTAGTTACATAAGCTTTTCCTATATTGCATAGACGTTTTCGTTTTACAGTTTCCCAATTTTCTGTATTTTTAAGACGTTTAGATCCTATATCATTTCTTTTCTTTGACTTTCTTTTACTACTTTTTGGCGTCGATTCAATAGTTATATCGCTGTCGTTAACAGTTGTGGTAGAACAAACAGAATGGCATGTTGGAGTTTGTGATGGAGAGTTTATTTGAATATCTGAATTTCCATCAGCGTTTGCAACTGTCAATGTAGTATCAATGTCTCCGCAAGGTGATGGCGTGATTGACATAAGAGTAACTTCAGCAGATTTGTCATAGGATTCCATAAAGTCGCAATATGGGGAAGGAACTGGTGTACATTCTTTCGAACTGTTATTGTCATATGTGCTCACGGAAAACAAAGGCTCAAGCGACATAGGAGTCATATTCATGGGTGAAGTTGGAAAGGTGAACCGTTGCTTCATATCAGTAATACCAACCATCATGCTACATACAGTCTTTGGAGACTCGGAATCTATCAAGTGTAGATTCACATCTTCCAACACTATATTATTAGGAGATAAATCAAATGTATGATTTCTTGAACAAATCGACTGATTAATATTTGTAGGATTGTTTGATGAATTGACTCCAATAGGTTCTTCGAAAACATGTGCCAAACTTTCCATAAACTCTTCAGTAATGTTTTCTCCGATGCGTAGTGGCGATGAAGCTAAAAATACAAACAAAACAAAGAGAATAATTGAAATTCTACGGCATAATGACACATTGACAACAAGTAAAAATATTGAATACAGTTTATTTTATTTAATGAAACTAAAATCCGAACAGCTGGCGGCTTTCTCGCACAACGCATCGGTATTGCGATATAGCGAGGTAATGCCGCCAGCATCCTCGTTAGAATGCCACAACGCCCAACCTTAGATATAAGTAAGGCTAGTTAGATTAGTTAGCTTTAATTTATGCAGGTATATAAATAGTACAGTTTTGAAAATAATGACCTTTAATGAAATACATATTAAGTAGGTATGTCGTTTTCAATTAAAACTTACCTACTGTACTCGTAAATTTAAAATAATTTCATAGCGAAAACATAAAAACTTATCGTATAACGTATAACAGACAGACGGCAGACTTAAAAAGTCTAACTATTATTCTAGTAATTGAACATACATTTTATATTAATATCTTTAACTCAAAACTGTAACTATGGCGTATGTTTTATACAACCATAGTTTATACTTAGGCAAAAGCAGCTAGCAAAGTAGACAGATAATTTTAAACAATAAAAAAATATAATTAAAATGTTAAAGGTGCCATTTATTGCATTCTGTAAGACACACTACGAGGAACATTTTAATCCTGTTATCTACGCCCTTGAAATATTTTTAACACCCCATAATCTTACATATCTATAACCTACACTTTATTTTGTACACTTTAGGTTTAATGTAAAAAAAAAACTGCCAAGAGCATGTCGGGCCATGCTCATTGCTCAGTATAGGGTTCCGTAGTTAGTCTAGTAAATAGCTTAGTTTTGACTGGAAATTGATTTCATAAACGAGTTGTATTACTAATACAGTATAACCGTGCCTACTTCTTTTCTTTGCCACATTACCCGTAAATTTATAGTAAAAATACTTACCACTTTCGTATTTCTCATCCGATTCCCCACTTTTTAAGACAACATTTTCCATTTCATGATATTTTCCTTTACCTAATTCCATTAAGTATTTAGCTCGTTTTCGTGACATTTTGCTTTCGATATTTAACTCTTAATGAATATAGGACACTCTTGTTTTACATAATACAATTGAATATCAATAAAATGCAATTAAAGTAACATGAACTATTTACTAAATGCACGCGACAATAAGATTACAACAACAGGCACTTAGCGTAATGTAAACAAACTTACCCTCACGCACGGTTTCCGCGAGTACCCGCCTAAATAATAGTTAGCGGTTTATAGATTGTGTATTATTAAAAAGTCACTTACTTGGCGTTTTACGAGTTTTAAATAAAGCCTTATTTTTAAGAATTTTGCAATATAATTTGGTGAACAGATAGGTAATCATAAAATGAATAATATTGCATTAAAAACACAAATTTGATAAAAATCAAGTTAGCGTAGTATTAATTGCTGGTGTCGAGATATTCTAAGGAGTACTTACTATCGTGTGTATCAAGTATTTCTCGATAATAAGAAAGTAATCCTTTCACAGTGGCTAGAAATATACGTACCCATGTTATGCAGCTCATAACAACGGACAAATTTAACAAAACATGTTTAACTGCCGCTATAATCGCAGTTATGCGTAATAAGAAAAAATGTGGTGAGAAAAGAATGGGATGGGTGCCGTGGGTGGGTACCTAAATTACTGGTTCCACAAAAGATGATTACATAATTATGAATTATAGCCTGCATAGCTATTAGTCATGCATCAATATTTAGTCATGGACATTTGCGTTTCAGGGACTTTTAAGTTTCTGACACTATGCGTAGAATGCTTAGTCTGGGATTTTGAGTATGCGGTCATTTGCGAAATTAAATTCTGGTATTCTGCGAACATGGTAATACCCGTAAATAATCGCGGTCATCCGAGTATCAGGCAATTTGAGTTTCTGGTAGTATGCGTCGGAATTCCCCGTCATTCCAACTTTCAGAGAATTGTTTTAAGTCCAAGATTCACAAATTTTACTAAGTCCTAGATTTGCAAATTTCCACTAAGTCCAAGATTCACTGAATTTTTTCTGAGTTCATTAGCTTGACTTTTTAATATCGGAATGTACTCAGTTTGTCTTCTCACTCACTCACACTCAACTGCTGATGACGTCACTTCCTGAATCTTGCCGTTTCCATGATCCCGTATCCGGTTCGAAGGACCATGTTCACTCCTCGAAAAGGTTCCAAAATAATACCAGCTCGTACTCACTAAAACACTTTAATTACCACTGAGATCTTGAGTATATATATACAGGTGCTATGGTTGCTGAGGGATAAAAAACACTTCGAGGCTTATGCCTTCCCATTAAATGAAGTGAAATTTTAATAGCATGTTTTCAAACAATACAGTGCCATCTATCGCGTAATTAGTTGACTAAACTTTTTATCATGAAAAATATTATTACCTAGTTTATTCATGTAACCGTGACATCTAGCGGGTACTGTTGTAACAATGCATAATGCAAAACATTTAACGTATTATAAATAACAATAATGGTATGCATTTTAGTATATTTTTAACCGACTTCAAAAAAAGGAGGAGGTTCTCAATTCGACTGAATTTTTTTTTTTTTTGTATGTATGTTACCTGATATCTCCGAGAATAGTGAACCGATTTTAAAATTTCTTTTTGTGATCGAACGTGTATTACCCCGAGATGGTCCCATTGGCACCAAGTTGGGGTCTGATGATGGGATCCTGGAGAAAGCGAGGGATCTCTTCAAATGTTATAGGTACATGTATGGCGCTTTTGGTAATTTTCATTCATTTACAAGAATTTGCATTCAGAAAGTAGGATTTGAGGAAACCAATGATGGAAACAAATCGGGGATCTATGAGAAATCGGTTGAAGTCGGTTTTTTAAATTTTTAATTTGGTGATTATTATGAGCCTATTTATGTGATTAATTTATTTATTAATGTATTTTTGAATCCCTAAAATGCGTACCACTAACACCATCTGTTGACACATAACGGTAAACTCCGATTATATTAAATTAAATAGAACGATTAAACAGTCACTAAAAGTTGAAATAAATACTATTAGTGAAACTGTTATATTTTTTATCTAAAGCGGTTCTAATATAGACGAAACAGAAAAACTAAAAAAGCATATCACCTGCCTAAATAAATCAATGTCTTCAATAAACTCAATATTAAAACTGTTTACATTTTCTGGAGCATGTACTTTCATCCCAATGTCCGTGTAGGTGTTCTTGACACACCCGATTACAAGAAGGTATGTAGTAATAATATCTACACAGCAAGTTCACCTTTAAAAATGCCGGTACGGGCAACAGCGATACATTGCTGCACCCGCCGTAAAGACATTCAGCTGGTTTCACAGGTGCTCGTGTAAAATGGTGATTGGGAAATTCCTCCATTTTAACCTTTTGACCGCCGTTAATTTTTCATCAAGCGTGTCCGTGTCGCCGTAAGTACAAAATCACACCTCGCAGATCCAAGCTTGCATATGATTGGGACCAATTAATAGACTATAAAAACCAAATCAGACCCTTGTGTTATTTATACGCTACGGTGAGGTGAGCAGGATATTGATTATCTGATATATCGGACTACGGCGGTCAAAAAGTTAAATATTTTTTTAGGGTTCAAGGAGGTTTAGGAGGTATTCATCTTAGCATTTCTAAAAAATGGCCTACTGTGATATCGCCTGTGACTATTATCAAACCGGAATCAGAAAGGGGGGATCCGAAAGTACTGTTGACACAACAAATGACACAGTATTTACCAAGAAAAATAGTTGTTTATAGAGGTAGTGAGTGTTTAATTAATCTATTGTTTGTCAGTCTCTGCACTTAAGCTATGAATATATGAATATAACTATGAATATATCCTAGATTAACTTATACACTGATGTGTCAACAGTACTTTCAAATCCCTTTCTAAACGCGGTTTGATAATAGTTGAATTTGAGCATTTTGTATTACATAATCACGCAAGATATACACGGTGCCTCGCGAGGAAACCACATAATTTTAACTATGCATTCTAGACATCAAAATAAACAAAAAATATTATGAGACCAAATGTCAAATTCCACAAAAAAAAACGATTTTTTTCGATTTTTTTTTAGACTTTTTGAATACTTTTTAACATTTCCAATACTTTTTATCATAACAACAATTTGTTAAAACTATTTTTTTAAATGTTTTTTTTAGGGACAGGTTTTTCCTTCAAGTCTATTCTTATTTTTTGATTGTCAGGCAAAAGGTGTGGTAATATTAGAACACATTGTGGCAGCATTGTAATCAAAAAGAAGTTTTATGACGAGTTACGTCGAAAAACTTTTTCCGAAAAAAGGTTAATTATCTTTGGAACCAAGCCGAATCCAGGAAATTTTATGTAACATTTAATACTCTAAATATGAACTTATTGCGAAAATACAAATTATTTATTAACTAAATATTTTGATTTGTACTTTTAATTTTTCCCCAGTAGTCACACTACTTAATACTATATAAATTATAAGTATTAGATGTCATATACCAAAGAAAAACGACCAAGATCACCTATGTCCGAGGTGGGGATCGAACCCACGTACTCAGCTTTCGCGGCTGATGCCTGTACCCCTCGGCCACTCGGTCTTAGCAACCACCGGTCAAATTTCTCGGGTATATGCAATCCCTTACAAGGCTAGGCGCCTTACACAAAAAGTACAAATCAAAATATTTAGTTAATAAATAATTTGATTTGTATTTTCGCAATACGTTCAATAGATGGCAGCACCAGCTCTCTCTAGCTATTCTAGAAAACTGTAAAGTATTCTAATAGGAGGTGCAGGCATGTATTGCTTGCCCTTAGAGACTGGTCAAAGGCGCCTAGCCTTGTAAGGGATTGCATATACCCGAGAAATTTGACCGGTGGTTGCTAAGACCGAGTGGCCAGTGGCCACCACAAATGAAAATGACCACTTTTAGTAAAGGCCACTACTCAAAATACCCGCTTCGCAAAATGTCCACTTAACAAAATGTCTTGTACAGAGAACTATTTAATAGTCTCTATTTAATATTACCCAATACTAGAATCACACACTTTGTAAAACGGCTATTTCTTTAATTGGCTTCTTTTTTAATGACTATTTCTTAAAATGGCATTTTTTTAATTACCCGCTTTTTGTAATCACCACTTTCGAAAAAAACATAAGTTATTGATTTTTCTTAAGCTTTCAATGAAATGTTCAGATTACGTACTTCACATTGGGCTAGATCGATGAGTGAACTTGATATGTAATGAAATTTCATACCATTTTGCAGGCTAAGGCCTGCAAAGCTGTCACTTTTGATAAGTGACACAACATAATCGTAAAAAATACTATTTAGTGTAAATGTCACCGGGTAGAAGATTACTTCAAACAGACTTTGAAAAAATTGACGTTTGTTTGAAGTTTTGACGTATCTTGTTAGAATATGTAAATTTGTTTTTTGTATTACTGTGAAATTGAGAACATTTTTATTGATTTCATTGCAAGTTTCCGAAAAACACTATACTTGCCTCGCCTGGAACAACACTTAGCAAACCTTGGACTTCTATTCGGCCTCGCTAATTCTCGGCCTAATATATCTCCGCGGTCCTGCAAAGTCCTGGCGTCTGCAGTATTGTACTATTTTTGAATAGGTTGTGTGAAAAGCATTATTTATTTATTATTATACTTCTAACAAAATAAAAAAATAATGGTTCGAGTAACTATAAAGTCTATGGTCTCTAGGGGGTATATTTTAATAATAAGAACGATAAATTCATTTTTACATTTTTAGTAGGCATACAATCATGATCAACTTTACTTAACATTAAACTTAACTTCAAGCTATTTCCAGCTAAATAAAAAGTCATGAAATCAGTCACTTTGATGAGCTACCTCCTTTTCCTCTCCGCAACTTTATTAATAATCACTTGTTTAAGAAAACACTTCGGTGATATCTTTTCAGATTCGATTTCTTCCACAAGGCCTGTTAGAACCTGATCCACACGAATGTGACGATTTCGCCTATTCTTTTTTGGCACACTAAAATAAGATTTCATTATTCGGTGGTATTGGTGAATCGATTCTTTCTTTAATTTGGAGAGAAAGCTAAAGAACGGTGGGTGCTTTTTACCGAATCTCGCATTGACTCGGCGGTGCCAACCCTCCACAGGATTAGTCGTTCTGTGACGTTGGTACGCACAGCTTAGAATCTTGTCTTTTATAAGGGGTAACCACTGCTTATTCAAATATTCTTCTACAAATCCTGTAAAATTGTCAGTGATTTGCGCTGTGTTTACGATGGAGAGCCACATGTCTTCAATGAATCTTTCAGGTAACAAAGGCAGGTAAGATATCAAGCTAACAGTTTTTCGGTCTTCTTTTGATTCCTTTAAGTTGCGTTTGGCAGCGTTTCGCGAAATAGCCTTGTTGTAGTGATAAAAACAGCCTGACAATGCACAATTCGGAAATACAATTTTTATGGCATTCATCACCGCTAATTCGAAATCGCATTTGAAATTGAGTACGTTCACAGACATTTTTTCTTTTATTAAATTACAAAATCGAAAGTATGTTTCTTGCCTCTTGTCTGGAAGTAACCCAAAAATAAATGGGACAACGTTCGTACCTACTGTTTTCATTTGAGCCGACATCTACATAACAACTTCTCATTAAAATATATTATTAAGTAATCATTTTTATTTCATCCTTTTTCAAGTCGGTTTTCTTTTTTTTTTAAGTTTTATTCATTTACGTTTCTTGAGCGAGAAAATAGCCGATAGCTACTTGTTTTATCGCCGCTGGTGGGACGTGCCTTACAGTATTGTATTGTTCTCATGTACCAAACTGGATCCTACCGGTGATGCCCATGACACCTTAGTGGGTAAGTAGGGCTATCTTTGAGCATCACCGATGGGATTAGTACCTATGTACATTTGTATGGATAACAAAACGTAATCCCAACTAGTGAATCCTCGGTGGTGATGATAGCTAACCCAAAGGGTTTAGCAGCCTTACCGAACAAGAGGTGCCTTTCCCAAAGGATGAGGTCAATATTTTAGGTGGTGTACTAGCAGGCCCTAAGAATACTCCATGCTTAATATCAGCTCTAGATCTTCTTTTGTTTCAGAGTTATTCAAGATAATGTAAAATATACAGGGTGCCGTTGAAAATGGCATATTTCGTAAACTGTTCAAGTTAGATCAACCAAACAAAATTGGGTTTGATAACAATAAAATAAACTACAAAATGCATATTTTTAATGCGTCTTGTCCTTATTTTTCATAATAAAAAAAGGGTTCTTGTTTTTTTTTCCATATTTTTTTTATTTCACGCGGAGGTACACCTACAAAAAAAATATGCATACAAAGCCACTAATGTCCACTATATACATAAATTAAGATATTTCCATAAATCATCGTGCGTCATGCCAAAAAAAAACTATTCCAGAAGTAGTCGGTACTGGCATACAAATAAAGTACCAGGATGCTTAGCCAAGTTGCCAATCGCTAGCGCTTCCTAGCGCATCGTCGTTTTCCCTCTCTGTCACTCCTTCATATTAGTGCGACAAAGAGGGAAAACTACGATGCGCTAGCAGGCGCTAGCGATTGGCAACTTGGCTAAGCACCCAGTGCAGTGTGAACATAAGTTAGTGTGTAGGTACACAATCTCTTCTAATAAACCTATTTAGAATAATCAACGGTGACATATCAAACGATGATATGTGTATATATATATAAATACCTATTTGTACCTATTGACCATTTTTCTCAGTTTTGCACCACCTACTTATCAACATTTACTTTCTTATCTCCTCTACCCAAAGGTTGTCTGGAAGAGATCGCTCTTTAGCGATAAGACCACCTTTTGTTTACCTCTTTCAAACATGTATTTTTATTATTTGTTTTGTATTTGTCTTTGAGGTGCTATAAAGAGTTATTGTATTGTATTGTTGATAACATTTGACAGATAGTATTGTTTTCGACATTTGTTTTCACATTCCTATTCACATACAATCGGACCTTTTCTTCGAAACTTTGGAAGATGTCGAAGTGTATTTACCGGACGAATGTATTTTAATTTATGGTGTTGTACCTATGTAAATATGGCAAGAGATGCTTTAGATTTGTAAATAGTCAATTCCTGCTTTTAGCTGTATTATACTGTCGCTTATGCACAGGTCCACTGTTTGAAATAATAAAAGATTAGAAAAGGCTAATTGTTTTCTATATCAACTCATTTAAAGAGATAGTTCCGTTTATATTATTAATTATAAATTATTAAGCAATCGACTCAGTTTTGACATTTCGTCGTCGATTATTCTAAATAGGTTTATTAATAGTACATTGTGCATCAAGGGAGGTAAGTACGGAATTACTAATGAGAGTGTTAGAAGACTTTTATGACTCGAGTTAGTATTCCGCTTACCGACCGTGATGCATACAATGTTTTTCATTAAACTTGCCGACAAAAAAAAAGTTTTAAGACATAACATTATTAAATGACTTACTGACATTTCTATTACGCCCTAGGGAATTTCACTTTTCTATTACTCCCGCAGCGCGCACAAGCAATAGCGCGCTTAGGCAGCAAGTGTGATGAAAAAGAGATTGTGTACCTACACCCTTATGTTCACACTGTACTGGTACTTTATTTGTATGCCAGTAACGACTACATCTGGAATAGTTTTTTTTTTGGCATGACGCACGATGATTTATGGAAATATCTTAATTTATGTATATAGTGGACATTAGTGGCTATATTTGCATATTTTTTTTTGTAGGTGTACCTCCGCGTGAAATAAAAAAAATATGGAAAAAAAATCCAGGAAGCCTTTTTTTATTATGAAAAATAACGACAAGATGCAGATTAAAAATATGCATTTTGTAGTTTATTTTATTGTTATCAAACCCAATTTTGTTTGGTTGATCTAACTTGAACAGTTTACGAAATATGCCACTTTCAACGGCACCCTGTATATTTTACATTATCTTGAATAACTCTGAAACAAAAGAAGATCTAGAGCTGATATTAAGCATGGAGTATTCTTAGGGCCTGCTAGTACACCACCTAAAATATTGACCTCATCCTTTGGGAAAGGCACCTCTTGTTCGGTAAGGCTGCTAAACCCTTTAAATCAATCACTTACGGATTCTTGGAAGTGGTGATTACAAGAAGCGGATAATTAAAAATAAAAACCGGCCAAGTGCGAGTCGGACTCGCGCGCAAAGGGTTCCGTACCATTATCAATTTATTATTAAAAAAATACAGTTAAATCAACCTACCTCAAAAACTATAGGAGATAATTGAATCAAACCAAAAATCTTTGATAGAGTTTATTAATGTGCATAACATATATTTTTTTTAGAATTTTATATCGCGTAGTTTAAAAAATAGAGGGGGGGGGGACACATTTTTCAGACTTTGAGAGCTGATATCTCGAAAACGATTTGCTTAAATAAAAATGAGATTTATAAACCTTCATATCATTTTCAAAGACCTTTCTATTAATACCCCACACGCTTATATACAACTAAATTTTTTTTTCTATCCCTCAGTTACATGTATGGAGGGCCCCCACCCCAATGGTTTTTTTTACAATTTAGTATCATAATCCTGTAGCGGTTCATACAACACATATTCTTACCAAATTTCGTTACTGTAGCATTTATAGTTTCCGAGTAAATCGGCTGTGACAGACGGACAGACGGACAGACGGACATGACGAATCTATAAGGGTTCCGTTTTTGCCATTTTGGCTACGGAACCCTAAAAAAGACATTTTAAGAATTTGTCATTATAAAAAGCAGTCAATTTAAAAAAATGTCGTTTTACAAAGTGTGTGATTCTAGAATTGGGTAATATTAAATAGAGACATTCTATGTACAAGACATTTTGTAAAGTGGACATTTTGCGACGCGGGTATTTTGAGTAGTGGACATTTTCATTTGTGGTCCTAAACCGCCGAAACGCGCGTAAAGCACAGGAAAAATATTAGTGTGGTCCACAGTACTACCAACGTCACAGTGCATCGTTACTAATTGCTCGAAAGGCTAGGGACATACTTTGAACGTACCATCAATTAAGAAATCATGACCTTCTAACAATAAATCCTTTGCCCACTCGTTACAAAATATTAGTATACGGTTCTTTTTATTTGCCGGATCATAGTCAGCAAACAAAAACGTTTGGTGTTTAGGTGGTACCTCTACCCGTTCACCTCTTTTATAAAACATTTTACTTGTTCCTGCTTCTTTATTTCTGTACTTGTACAATGTAGACTTCACATTTACAAAGTTTGGTGTTGCTGTTAGCAAATCCAAACCATCGTTTTCAATTCCACTTACGGTCTCTTCAAAAATTTTAGGTATTGGTACCGTAATATCAGCAACAACTTGTTATTTACAATGATTAAGTCTAATAGCCACTTCATTTTTCGCAACATCACGCACACAAGACTCTAAATAAGCAATTAATTTTTTTTTAACATTACGGTTATCCTGTAACGCAAAACAAAAGAAATAGATTAACTGAATCCAGGGAATACGCAAAAGAAGTTCAAAACTAAAACCTCCTGACGCTGAACTCCTACTTATGCTTACATTTACTCGTAATGTGAGAGATCCGACACAATTGGTTTTTTTAGTATATGCACACTTCCAATATTCGTTGCCGTTAGCATATTTCTTTTTACAATTGTATTGGTATCCATCGTAAAGTAAAGTGTTTCCACGCCCTCTTTTTATAATAACAATCTCTTCCGACATTATTATAATTATTGTATGACTTGTCATTAGCACAGCAATGACAATAAAATAGAGAGCTAGTAATCAACATAAACATACGACATTAAAAGAGTTTTCATATCTTATCTAGACACTCAAGAAAACACTTCATGTGTAGTACTTAGAGACTAGTGGAAATATTTTATCCAACTCTCTCTTACTCTCTTTTATCCCTTCCAGTAGAGATATAAAGCCATAATGCTTCCACCTATCTCCACTAAAAAAAATAGTGTCTAAATAGGTTCCACCTATCCCTACCGGTAGAGATAAGTGGAAAAAAATTCCATGCATCCCTACCAGTGGAGATACCTGGTAGGGATAGGTGGAATAGGGGGATATATCCATCCAAATGCTTATTCAAATTAATATTCAGACATCGGATTCCGTGGGGCGAAACTTCTTGACAGCTAGGGATTTCCTATATCGTTAAACTCGTTTATCGATACTAGTTCTATATACTAGTGACCGCCCCCAACATTGTGTGTGTTTTTACTATTGTTATAACCTCCACAGAAATTGAAGTCTAGACACCTGAAATGGATTTTTCAGCCAAGACGGAAACGCTTAACTCCCGAAAATATGGAAAAAATTCTTGTGGTTTACTTTAACAATCAGATAGACAGTCATAAAAAAAATTGTGTCGAATAAATTTTTAAAAACGTTTTAAAAAAAGAAGAATAAAATTTAGCTGCTACTTTATTATATAGCTACTCTAATACTCTTTTAATAAAAAAATATTTTATGATTAAACCTTTGTGTGTTCACTAGTATTTATAACAAGGTATCGATAAATGAGTGTATCGATATAGGAAGTCCTTAGCTGTCAAGATGTTTCGCCCCACGGAATCCGATGTCTTTCATAAATATTTCATTTCATTTTATAATTCTGGATATCGATAAACCCGAACTGCAACTCGTTTTTAGACGGTACCTACCTAAACGTGTTTTTTTTTAGGTTACCCATGTGCCAAAAATTTGGATTGACAGCGACTTCCACTTTGTTTACTGGTATAGCCTCGCAGAAACTCGCAGAACAGTGCGGCTTTAAAACAGATTTAGAAGTAACTCTTAACGAACTGGCACATAATGGAATGGCGTATCCCAAAGGCGACGACAGGTCTATTAAGATAATGTCAAAAAAATATCTTTAAAATAAAATGTTTAGTTTGTAACTACATTCATTATTTGCTGTAGCTAATAATTTTAACAACTTGTGCGTAGGCAGAGATGGGCATTATTGGAATAAATTTTTATCGGAATAATTATTCGAATAAACAATAATTCACGATTTCTTTATTCGCGAATAATTTAGTCACGAATGATTTATTCGCGAATGAATCATTCGCGAATTAATCTGCCACGAATGAATTATTCTGCTGGTTTTTAAATGACGAATGATTTATTCGTTATTTTCATTCGAATAAATCTACGAAAAACATATTTTTTCTGTTGCATTATATTAAATTAAACAACATCAAGCATAATATTTAACATAAATCGTGAATACTGTAATTTGTTCTAAGTTCTAGCACGCTAAAGAATGTTAAGGGTTAGGGGCAATATACAAACCCAGGTAGTAAGTATAATTAGCGAGACAATGGGTTAGTCATACACAAAGTAACTTTCTATTAGTCTAGAAAGAGACGGGTATATTTATGAGCGAGAAACCCGTATTTTCTTATCAGTTGCATGCTTCTGAGCGAATCCTAAATTATAATAAATCCATGTTGATCCTAAAATATGTTTGCACTTTTTTTAATTATCCCTGTAATAGATACGCCAAATGCAAACCCTAACCTGAAACCTTTTTCGTTAGTTTTTGCACGTGCCATATAAGTATTACATCTTCGCCCGGAAGGACTTATTTTCTACCAAACAATAGAAAATATTAGTAATCATGTTCACAAGAAATAGTGCGGAAGATATAAGAACATTATTTGCAATTTAAGCGCAAAAAATGTATCTACGACATCTCATGAGAATCCACAAAATTTATCAGTACTTATACTATATTATGCAAGCATCATACATTTATAAACCTTTATATTAAAAAACTACTACTATTAAAAAAACGCATCAAAATCCATTGCGTAGTTTTAAAGATCTGATTCTGACTATATATAGGGACAGACAAGACTGCAGAAAGTGACTTTGTTTTAGTAATTATTCGTGAAAATTCATTCGACGAATAAATTATTCGCGATTAAATTATTCTACGAATAAAAATAATCATTCGACAATCTCATTCGTCATTCGCGATGATTTTTTTTATTCTTATTCGTTATTCGTCATTCGAATAAATTTTGCCCATCTCTGTGCGTAGGTACTGTCGAACTTGGGGTTACTTGACCCATACTGCAATGTTGCATACATAATTGGTATTGATAGGGTTAAGGTGGAATTAAAAGATTTAATCGATTCTATTTATATCCCTCCTTTTACTGTATACATTTTTAATAATTTGTTTGACGCGAGAGACAATTTTCCCGCTGGAATGGTTCGAAATTACTAGAGACGCGGCGCACAGCATTTATATGTTCGCCGTGTGCGACGTCAAGACGCTAAAGTCGACGTCAAATTCGGCGCAAAATGTACACTGCACGCAAAATGTACAAAACGCACATTGGGCACAAGGGAAACGTACAAAAAGCAAAATGTATCGTTTGTTACATTTCGCGTGCAGTGTCCATTTTGCGCCGAAGGTACAGAAAGCACATTTAGTACATTTATATAGTGAGAATCAGACGCAACATACGACGTGACGATAGTCCGCGTACGGCGTACAACATACAATTTTATTTGTTGCTTTTTATTAGTATAACGCACTCTGACTAATTCGCGTAAACCAATTAAGAAATAGTCGAAATAAGACTTAGGCGTAATAAGTTTTTGTCCTAAAGAGAACTTGGCACATTGAGAATCGAACGTATTGAGATTTAGAAGAAGAGCGAATTTGTCAGTGTGAAAATAAGACTTATTACGTATTGGTCTAAAAGCGAATTCGACACGAAAGCAATTTTTAAGTCATGATTGAAGTTTTTATACCAATTATTTTATAAGTAAAATGGATATGGGTACTTCTACCTACTGCTTAATAAACTGCCAGAACAGAATATGATTTCTGCAAACTGACTACTTAAGAGTAGGTACCTACTGCTTGATTGTGCTACGAAACTTTGAAATATGCGGGCGTACGAGTATTAAGTTGCTAATCCCAGCAAAATGGCAGGATACATTGGAGCGAACAATTTCGGATTATTGCGGAGAATGCGGAGCCCCGAAGTTATAAGTATGTGTTTTTCCCGCATGCCCTCAAAATGATATCGGGGAAGTCTCACGCAGGAATTCTGTAAGTATCACTGCACGGTTGGGGGACTTCTTGGGGAACAAGAGTGGACTGAAGATTTGAAGTCTCTTAACAACTGCACCAGTTTTAACACCACCCATGCGGAGACAGTCGTTGGTATCCTTAGGCACTAAATATGGTTAACGGTGTGGAGTTAGCCATGGTGAACGATATTGTGTAGGTAGTGGATTGATCGGTTTATATTATTAGTATTATTACAAGTATGTTAATTTTACTTTTTATATTTGGGAGGTATACCTATTTAATTAAAGAAGTTATTATTAATGATGACCATTTTTATTTCCTTTAACCTTTTTCCAGGCATAGTACGCATAGGTACACATAAAGTAAAAGTGGACGGTGATGGACAAAAAAACTCAAATCCTTAAAAAATAGTAAATTTGATCAATATCAATAGGATAATGTTTATACGATAATGTATTTAGTAAGAGAAGGGAATAAAACCATTGACTTTCCTTAGTTTATAATTTAAAAAAAATACTTTGAAACATGAATAATATTATGCAGCTTCTTGGTTATATTATAAATTAACTACAGTGTGGGTCAATAGAAAAAGAAAAAAAGGTAAACAAATATGGCGGACCGGCAATCGCATTTGTTGTCTATGAAAATAGTGATGGGACCGATGGGAATAGTATTAACTTTAATCGACCAAATATATCCTTCGCGAAATAATTACGAACTCAATATAGTGTGTGTCTTTCATAGCGACATTGCTTTTAAGTAACGATGGATTAAAGTGTCGTTAACCATTTTAGTAAAAGAATATAATGATTGCCTTTATTATTTAAGAGTAATTAATTTTTATAAAAATCTTGAGCAGCAATGTAATGCAAACATTTATTGGACGTTTCTGAGAGGAAAAGCTAGTTTCGTTTTCATTTTAATTCGATCAAATCATTAAAGTAACTGCGAACTGTTGCCGACGTTAACTTATTTGCTGAATTATCCATTACTAGAAAATACTACAATTTAAAACATGCGAGACACTGTATAAGTAAGTATTAGGTAATAGTGTGGGAACAATTTTTTATGACAAAAAGCCATTAATCCTACTAACAATTTTTAATCGGAGTGACTGTCACTATCACTACTCTCCTCCGAAGTGTCATCATCAGTGACTGTGATGATGAAAGCTTTTGTTACAGCCGCATTGTCAATAACAGTGTCGGAAATTCCGTCAATCACATTTCTCACTATTTTTTACAACTTTGCTAACAACATCTATCGATACTTCTATAATCGCTGCCGTTGTTTTATACAAAAAAAGTAGGTGAGGTTCTTTCTAAATGTCTGTAGACATTTAAAATAAACCTTTTCATATCTTCCGTTCGTTGTTTTTTACAATCTTACTTTAATCCCTAGTGGCTTTAATCCCTATGGACCAGGTTCACTCATTGTAATCTAAAATAAAGTTAGATAAAGAGACAGACATTTACTTTTCATTTATCTACACTTTTGAGTTTAATTTAAAAGAAGTTACCTTTATAACAAACCTTTTGAAGACGAAATGAGGCCCGTAAATAGCTAAGTCAAGTTGCGTTATTCTGTAGCAAAAGTGTAACGAAATCACAATTTTTATCTTAGTCCATATATAAAATAGCCAAGTCGTAGTTTAACCGGTTGCAAAAATCCAATCAAATTACAATTATCGGAGTCCAAATATAAAAGCTAAGCCGTAATAAAGTAAATATCAGAAGAATATAATAATACACAAAACCCGTAATAACACGAAAAAGTAGCATTTTTTTTAAATACCCGTCTTTAGTTTTTCTCAATTTACCGCCACTTCTGGCAGTCATGGTTAAGCCGCATACTCACGTATCCGATATTAAACTCTACGAAGTCCACGAATTATGCCGCTTAACGTTGTAGGTACCGGTACACATCAATAGTTTCCCAAATGACTCACGAACAATCATTTTTGTATATTGTTGGGTATACTCGTAATATCAAAGAAAAAAATAAAAAAATCGCGTGACTAAAACAATCGATCGAATAAAACCGAATCGATAACGGAATAAAACTGTTTTATGTCCCATCACTACAAATGTTAGTTTTTTCATAGACAAGATAAATTTCGATGAGTAAAAAATCTCGACTAGCCCTTGACATAATATCGTAAAACACGTCCGAAGATTTCTTTGTGCTTAATTATTAATAAATATCAGATATTTTAACTAAAAATGTATGTGAACACAAGGTTTAAGGTTCTAAGTTGTGGATAGTATCAAGATTGTGTTTGGAAAGTATGTGGTTACGAAGTAATTCAGGTTTGCAGGTTTGTTTACCTTTTTTTCTTTTTCTATTGACCCACACTTTAAGTTATCTGTGTAGAACAAATAACAAAATTCTTTTTATTAATATTTGGGCCGCAGGACAGTTTGTGGCGAGCTGTTGGGGCGTAACGACCCCACGGACCCGAGTGCTCTCGAGAGTCGGTCAGGGTCCCGGCCTTCGGCGTGTCTTCGTCGATCGGAGTGGAACCCCAAGGGGACCCGTAGGATTTATAATTTATTATTATTATAATGGCCCAATAATTCCTTTTTTAGTACAGATGGTGCCTTTTTTACGCGCTAGTGCTCCAAGTGGCTCATTTTAAGTCAGTCCAAAACTTCGGAGGGCCACCTGTACTAAAAAACGTCGTACGAGACACGTGCAAAAAGGAAATTCGTAACTCGTGTCGATTTAAAACACTCCCTTCGGTCCTGTCTTAAAACATCGCCACTCGTTTCGAATTTCTTGTTTTTCGCACTTTTGACGTATTTAATGTCGCACATCTTCTGTAAGAAATAAAAGCCTAAAATTTCCCCACCATGCGAGTTTTTTAAATTTATTGTTATACTTACCTTGACTTAAATACTATATATATATATATATCCAACTTCCTTCTTGAGTTACCTTCAAAGAGATTTTGTGTAAGTTTTAGATTCTGTCATTGTGATTCTTTTTTCAATTTCCACAAAAAATTGATGCAGTTTGGTACAGGCCAATTCATTCGAAAGTTTAATTCCCCCTAAGCTATTATTTGTTCGGCGGATTCCATTATCATAACCAACTTACGTACTTGGACCAACGAACTTAATAACATAATAAATATTATTATGTTCGTTGGTACAGTATTTTTCCACGTAACAATATAAAAACTTATTTTTACCGTTTATAAAAACTTTTATCTGATTTCTACCGTGTGTTATTTGTTTAATTTGCAGCCAAACTTCGGATATTTTACTTGATGGAACAAGTGGCAAATTTGCTACAAAAAAAATAGCTCTCGGTTAATTAATAATTATAACGAACATGGTTAAATAATGTTTGAGGTTGGCCATGTATTATCGAAATAATAATTGACCTTATAAAGCTTGTTCACGAAATAAAGTAGCCATCGTAAAATCATACTGTTACGCAACAGTCCCATGTAGTTCTAACAGTCATGGGACTGTAAATTGATTCTTCTGTTTTATGTTTAACAATACAATATCCAAAAGCATTCGCTGAAAAGTCGTCAAAATCAAAATAACTTCAGATTCTTAATGCAAAAGTTCACGCCCAAAAAAGTGCAGACTTCCGAGACGATTTCAACAATGTTAGTCTTGAAGTAATGAATAAAAATTTTAGACACGAGATTCACAGTTTATTATGGTATCGCTATTGTAATTTTTAAGACCCATTGGGAAACTAAGTGACCCAAAATGGTAAAATAAGTAAGAAACACTACTTAAATCCAGATGTTTAAATAAAAGTCCATAATCATGGAGAAATTGATATACATATCAACCACAGCATCCTAGATGATAGGCAAAGAGCCCTTCTTTGCTATAACACCCATACTATACTTCGTTTTTTTTAGCATTAGAGAGACCTTTGCAGAACGAGATATATAGTTATTTATTATATAAGGGGGCAAAGTTGTTGTTTAACTGTCGTGCCAATATTGAGACCTGAGCTAGCGAAAGATTCCAAAATTGAGCCACGAGCGTAGCGAGTGGTTCAAAAACTGGAATCTTGAGCATTGCGAAGGTCTCAAGGCACGAGAGTTGAACAAACTTTGCCGCCAAGTGTAATACAACTTTTTTCCCCTCACTATCGCGAGGAAATATGATTACAAATCTCATCCAAATGTAAATTAACTTAAAGAAACCATTTAAAACTCAATGTCGAAACGTATCGTAGAATAGAGTTACTTCTGGAACTTAAATATAGCCAATGGCTTACAAAGTCACCCATGAGAACGACCAATTTAACATGTGAGCTCCGATTGCGCATGTTTACTACGGTTATACAGATGCACTTATACTAGGCAGTAGGGGGCTATAGGAATTAGAGCAATGTCAAATTACTTTATTCACAAGTGTGTAAAAAGCGTTTTTACCCGCTCGTATTAAACGATAAACGAGCGCTTTACGAGCTAGTGAGGGGAAAAGGTTTTTTTACAGGCACATTCTGCGGATCGAACAGTGAATACGAGTTATTAAATATCACGTATTTATTATCATGCTATATTAATACATACATTACTTAGTGTTGTGAACAGATAAGAAACATAATGTTAGTTCATTTACATTCTAAGATGAAAAGATAAGAATTTTAATAAATTGCGTTTGCAATTTTTCATGGAAAGGTTGTACATTAAAAAACCTAAAGAGGCAGAGTTCTCACACAATTTTAAAACGTCACTGTCACTATCTGTTATTCGATTTGTCGGTTGAGTCGGTTGTGTTTTCTATTGCTCTGTTAGCTTACTTAAATATAGATGTTATCGTTTTTATTCAATTTCGTTATTAATTGTTGATCTATTTAGATATTTTGTTTGTTGGTGCACATTTAAAATTGATGAAGTCGCAGCCGGTTCCAGCTAACGTTTTTTCATCTCTAAAGAATAAACGGCAAAAGCAAAATCCTCTGACTGCCAGTGAAAAGCGGATGGTGGTGAATATTTACAAATTAGTGTTAGTAATGTGCCATAGAAAGGAATATCACACTAAATCGGA
This sequence comes from Thaumatotibia leucotreta, assembly GCA_025490895.1. Taxonomy (NCBI): domain Eukaryota; kingdom Metazoa; phylum Arthropoda; class Insecta; order Lepidoptera; family Tortricidae; genus Thaumatotibia; species Thaumatotibia leucotreta. The sequence continues at coordinate 52,792 of JALPQI010003723.1, read as the reverse complement.
CCGTGTGAAAAAGACTGCTGGCATATCGTTGGCTACGGTATACAACATTTTAAAAGAAAATAAGTTTTTAAATGAAATTAGATAATATATTAGATAACACTGTGGAAAATTTTATTATAAACGTTGGTGGTTCCGAGTCCTCAGACTCTTCCACTGACAGTAAATAAAATTATATAGTATGTCATCATTGTCATCTGAGTTTTATTTTCTAATTTGTCACCAAATTCAAACTACGTTAGAGCGTCCCAGTTTAAAGCCGCCCATAATGGCGACAAAATAATAAACGACGTTGCCGATTTATTTATTTATTTATTTATTATTTATTTATTATTCAAATAAGTTACACAGCATTACAGTAATAACACTAAGGCACTGTGAACTACAAAAATATAAAAACAACTTAAAACTAGTTAGATTTAGGCGACGTAACGACGTGGCCCCGTTGCATCGTCTGATCCGGCGTAGAATTCGGCAGATTGCCTCGGAACTGCCGAAACACGACGCCCTTCGGCCAGAAGTCAGCACTCGCGATGGTGTCCTGCAGCGGGCACGGCACGCGCACCACGAACGAGCTGAAGTGCACGTAGTGGCGCGACCGCAGCTGCTGCACCCTCAGCGAGTAGCCCGTCTTCCGGCGGACGTACTCCACCACATCGTTGGGCACGGCGGAGTAATGCAGGCGCGAAACGTAGAGCGCCCTACTCGGTGTTGCAACCGGAAGACCAGAATTAACCGTCTCGGCGGTGCCACACAGAGTCTTTCGAGGCGCCCTGCGCGCCCTGCTCTTCCGTTTCACCAATGTGAACTCCTCCTTGTCCACAAAGATGCCGGAAGCCTTGCCCTTATTGGGACCCGTTCCCTCAGGAGGCAAGGTGGCCCGGTTAGCGGCGACAGGCTGACCGGCGACGTCAGCGTAGTTACGCCGACGTGACTTCGCAACAGGCGGCGGCACGCGCGAGGGGCGCGCGGGCGGCGGGGCGGCGGCCGCGACACATGGAGCAGTGTCAGCAGCACGCGATCGTACAGGCTCAGCGTTTGTAGCGGGCCGGTCAGCGCTCTTGAAATTTGATGCCGTCGGCCGAGTCGAGACATTCCGCAAACTATCAACTTCGTCACGTAACTCGGCAATAGTGACTTGGGCGGCTTCAAATTTCAAAATAACTTCTGCTAAACTTGTTTTTAGGGCCACGATGTCCTGATACAAGCAGCGAACGTCGATGTTATCCGGAACATGTATCGGCAGGATAGAGGCATCCTTCGATACAATCTCCGGAATTCGCTCTCGGTACTCCTCAAGGATCTTCTTTATATCCAAAAGGGACTTCTTCCCGGTTTCATCCCCTTTTCGGTGGGGAACATACGTGCCAACGATCCCAAGGGACTGGCACAACACCTGCTTCGCTTCACAGATGTCATTCACGCTGAAACTCGATGCCCGCGAATTGAACTGGACAGCGGTTGCAGCATCCATTCCTCCCTCCTGCAGCACCTTCTCCTTCTGTTGCAGGAAGGCGAGGAAATCGTTCACAATGGGTTGACTCGAAGAGGCACTCATCGCGGCGAATCATAAGCAGCGGCCGGGCCGCGCTAATATCGAAATAAATATGATATATTTAATTAATCATCGATGCGTCCACGTCGCTCGGCGCATCGCGTGTAGATGTACCGATGGGTAGTAAACATGGGCAAAATGTGTCACTTTAAAGAAAAGAGAGATATATATCTTTCTATCTCCGGGATATGAATCACTCTTCCATATCTTTATATCCGTATATATCCCTAGTTCAAATACCTAAGTAGAATAGAATCCCGTGTCGTCTCACTCCGTTATGAAATGAATCCTCAATAGATTAAGATACCTATACATTTTATTGTATCTTCTCAATAATTCAGTGATTCACAAGTATTGTATTGTAATGATTGCGCCTACTTATATTAAACATTGTTAGTTTAAAAGTGGCGGCTAATTTGAAATTTCTAGGTGCAAAACGTATATCGTACGTATATAAAAATATAATATGTCCAAGATCGTGGCCTCTGCGTTGAGCACATTTGATTCCAAATTTCCGAATCTTAAACTAAACTCTTTGTGCAGTTCTTCGACGAGCTGTTTGATTTCCGGGAGTTCATTCTGTATATTGAAAAGCTTGCTTTGGATGTGGTGCAGGATTATTTTGCACATTGGCAACTCTTTGGCTAGCGAGACCGTTTTTTCCGCGCTAATTTCGACGGTAACGTCATAGAACATTTTGAGCACTGGGACAGCTTCTTCTATGACGGCCCATTCGTGGTCTGTCGTCTTGTCGTGTTAACGCCAAAGTAGAGATGACTGCGTCTTTACTGCCGCAAAGTCTACTCAACATGTCGTAAGTCGAGTTCCATCTTGTGACGACATCCTGCTTGAGTTTTAGTGTAGGCAAATTCAACCGTTGCTGCATTGTGAGCAGCTTGTGATTTGCCTGTGAACTTCTTTTAAAAAACTCCACAATATTTTTTACTTTAGTCAAAGCTGGGTTGATATGTTTGAGTGCTGATTGCACACACAGATTGAGAGTGTGTGCAAAACAGGGAATTTGACGCCAGTCTCTTCCACGAATTGCTGCCGTTATGTTAGCCGCATTATCGCTGGCGATCGCAGTAATTTTGTGCTCTATGTTCCACTCTTTAGTAATATTCTTTAAAAATAGGGTTAAATTTTCTGCTGTGTGTCTATCATTGTATTCTATGCAACCTAGCAAATTAGACTGCAGTTTAGTTTCGGTTGCTGTTGTTTCCAGGTAATGGGCTGTGACGGCTATGTAACGGTCGTTGTTATCGGAAGTCCAGCCGTCAGTTGTCAAGCAAATCGCAGTTGCTTTTTCTACTTTTTCTCTCACTTTTTCTTCTTCTTTTTGCACATTTTGGGAATGAGAGACTGGGATAAGGTTTTCCTGGTGGGCAACTTGTAGCCCGGGCACAACATATGTACAAACTTCTTGAACTCCTCGTCTTCCACCATACTGAATGGATAGTACCCATGAGCTATCATGCGCACCAGTTGCTCGTCTAAAAGCTCCGTACGTCGAGGTGGCAGGGACTTATTCTGAGTGTAATCCCTTATGGACGGCTGAAAGGGAATAGGAGCAGTACGGGCTAGCGCTGGAGCAACAGTGCAAGGATCAGCTGGACCTGCTGTTAATTCCTCCTGAGACTGTAGTATGGGTTCTAAATCGGGCAGCGATTCTTGAATCATTTCCTCTTTTCTTGAGTTATCAACATTCTTGAATATGTCTTTCAGTAAATTCTTTCCTTTGTGAGTGTTTATGTTTGTATACCTTTCTTTTATTGCGTTAGAGAGTTCTTCATACTTAGCGGTTTTATTTGGTTTGGGTTTAGACTTTTTCTGAATCCTCTGTAAACGCTTTTTATATTTGTGTGATTTTTTCTTCAGCTCCTCTATTTTTCGCCGTAATTGTACATTTTCTCGGAATAATTTTGATCGGTCTCGTCTTACCTGTTTGCGTCCTCTATTCTTTTTGGTTGTGCTTTGAGAACTTTCGATGCCAGAAACATCTTCAGGTACCATATCTATATGCTCTACGTGTTCTGGCTGAGGGACATTAGGCTCCATCATCGTCGGGGAGCTTGGAGGGGTGTTAGTAAGAACAAGGTTTAAATTTTTCCTATTCCTTCTTAAATTTTGCTGCCTTAGTTTCCAAATTACCCGTGCATTGTATTTTTCTTGTGGCGTTAAGTCATGGACAAGTCTCTTTTTTGCATGATAATGTCCTCGTTGTTTTTTTTGTAATTTTCATACTTTTCAGGGTCAAGTTTTAGTTTTTCTTTATAGCGTTTTTGTCTTTCTGCCGCTGATAGTGGCATTGCTACTGAAACAAACGAACCGACTTTTAAATTAGGTAATGACTTCTTCTTAACCCTAATGTAAAGTACATATATTATATAACCTTAAAAATAAATAAACATAAATAAGAACAACTTAAAAATAAAAATTACAAATAAACTAAAACTACCTATCAAAATCGGACTCCAAGCGGGGCCCCTTAGGCAAGGTACCCATCACGCAAGCGGCATTCCCGCGCTGGATTGCAATTGACAACCATTGCGCGAGAAAGCCGCCAGCGCGAGGGTCCCCAGAGGCCTCCCTTAGCCGCTTACTTAGGACTTTGGAGCCCACGTGCGCCCCTGCCCCACGGACCGAGTGTCTCGACGCCGTATGCTACGAACTCGTACTGGGCGCCGAGACACATATATTTGTTTGTTGCACTTAAAGCGCTCTCGGGCGTCTGCCGCTGCCCCCGCCTGTTTGGTGGTGGCGGAGAGGTAGGACGCCGCTAGCGTATCAGTGCATGTGGCATCCCACACAAGCGCACGGCCCATCCGCCAAGGGATCAACGACATCCCGTCGGGGCGCTTGCCATCGTCCCGTACGATCTGGGGCTCCAGGACTGCGGGGACGTTGGCGCTTACGAGTGCCCGTCTCAGGATATCGTTAAGCGCAGCGTGACGGGACAGGCGACCGGCACCCGAGGAGCAAGAGAGTCCGTGGTGACCGAGGCGATCAACGCGAGCCCCACAAGAAGTGCAGGTGTGCTCTACACAGACATCAGACCCAACCCGAAGGCCGATGGCAATTCTAAGGGTTTGCGGGTCTATAAATGTGCCTATATTCGGCGAGGGGTATGCGTGGAGCCGGTGTCCTGATTCTAGTTTAGAAGTAGCAAGGATTCTGGCACGGTCCTTGCCTGATGAATTATTGATAAGTGATTTTAAAACTGCACTACAGGCTATGTTGTCCCAGGCCCTTTGTATTTCTGGTTTAGATGGAATTTGGAACGCCTTAGCAAGCCAGGCATTCTTGGCATCCTCCATGCACGTGATCTCACAGTTTGAAGCTGGTGAAGCTTTTAAGATTTTACCTGTGAGATCAGACGTGCTGTGGACTGAAGACAAGAATGCCGGTAATGCAATACTCGATATTTTTCGAGTTCCTAGTCCGCCATGACGAATTGGAAGAGTTGCTTGTGTCCAAGCTTGCTAATTAAAATGAATATTTAGAATTCGTTCTAATTGAGATTTTAGGAGTAAATCAATGTCGTCAACTAAATTTTGAAATTTCCAAATGGGGCAAGAACGGATCAAGTAAGTAAATTTAGGAACAAATAAACAGAATTTTAAAATGAATAAAGCGGAGTGGCTACTTATTTTTAGCAGTCGTTCTGAATGTGTACGGAATTTGGAAATAGATTTCTCTATCACGGAGGGAATGGCTTCACTAAAAATTGGTGAGCCCAGCAGATGCAAATGGTCTTTAGACAAGACTTTAATGTCTCTAGCTACTCTCGAGAAACTTTCATACGTCTGTTGTGTCAAGGATGGATCCATATGTTCGGAAACGTATAGCTCGCATTTTTCCAAATTGAGACTTGGCCTATGTCAGAAATTTTTTGCATTATCATGGTTAGATCTGAAAGAACCGTCTGGCTTTCTCCGCCAAGAGTTCCATCATCCAGGTACCAGATGTTTAATTTGGATGTAAGATTAGAAATAATTGAATTTATGGCCAAACTGAAGATGGCAGGACCGAGGGGATGACCTTGTTGGCAACCCACTTCAGACAAAATTTCGTTGTCTTTGTAAATTAATTTAGAAGGGCTATGGTAACATTGTACCAGAAAATTGTAGACCAGCTTCTGTGTTTTCACGTTTATGCCGTACACACACTTTGGCGGCCAATCGCCGAAAGGTGGAGCCAACGGCGATTGGACGCACTCCGGAATCTTTCTTTGTGAGGGCTATAAGATTGGCTCCGTATAAAATTGGAGTCACTTCTTGGCAAACTTCCCCCTGAAGCATAAGATTAATTAGTTTAGTAATACTTTTTGCTAGGTTTTCACCGGCAACCCCTGTGCTGTGGCTAGTGAGATCTATGAGGTGCTGGGGTGAGATGCCATCAAGACCAGAAGCCGACCCTTTTGGAAAGGAAGCCAGGGCTAAAGATACCACGTCTTCTGTGGCTTTGATGCAGGTGGAAGAGTCTGAAGGAGGATCGACAAATATGGGATTGGACGGCCCATGAGGGTGCTTAGCGCGTAGTGCAGTTGTCGTTGCTGGGGTATCTGGAGCGAGAGTGTCGTTGGAAAATTGGAGCCGTGCAGCTCCTTTAAGGTCGCCGTCATATAATTTAGTTTCCACTTTCTCATATAAGTTATTATTTTTTCTTTTTTTGGGAGAGGAATGAACAGCAGAGGGCAAGACTGTCGAATTAATATTGTTTTTTATTTTCTGCGTAAGAGAGATATTATCATTATCGCCTTCCTTTGCATGAAATATTTTAAAGGCGAAAGTTAACAGGTCGCGCCAAGAATCTATGTCATTGTTTTGTAAGCAATTGTTGATTACGGCAGTTAAGGCTTCGGCTACTGGGGACCTGGCTCCGCGTGGAATACGTTTGACTAAAGGTACTGACCGTTTTAGCTGCGCGAGGAGAGTTTGAATTGGAAGAGTAGGGTAAGAATTTATATTTTGTGAACCTGAAGCGGAAGCTGTAGCGATAATGCGGACCTGGTGGGTACGGGACTGATGTATGTGTAAACCCTTTGTCGTCGAGAAATTTCTGTTGCACACGCAACAAACCAAGCAGAAAAATAAAAATAATTACCTAAAAATACGAATTATTATTTGAAAATATTGTTCATTATGGTAAAACTTAAATAAAGAGCCTAAGAAACCTAACAAAGTTAAAAAAGTATTGCTAAACTAAGTTAATACTAGTATATAAAACTAATTAGTATTAAATCCACTTCACCAAAACACACACTGGACACTTGCACGGGACCGGGAGCAACTTGGAGAATAACGTACACTCGTAGAAAATTAAGATTAGGGGCTAAACCAAAAACTCAAGCCTTATAATATTTGTTAGAATTGGTATAATAGTACATTATGATACAAGTGTGCTAAGTTGATCATTATACTCGAGGCGGTATTGTGCGCGCGAGCTGCAAGCGAGCGTGCATAAGATAGCAGAGAGTATAATGATCAATGCACACGAGTTTCATACGACGTTTTTCAACACACTTGCGAGGAATAACCGACTTTTAGTAACACTTTTACTAAACTTTATTGCTAGGTACTATCCCAAAGTTACGTTTAACCTTTTTATTTTATTCTTGTTCATTACTTGAAGTTCACAATTCACATAAAAGTTATAACAGTAAACACAACACAATTGTAACACGCAACAAACATTTGAAATTAACATTAATAACTCCGAATAACAAATAAAATGGTAACTTGGTAATTTTAAAACGGCGCGCGCATACCAAAGGAATTTTTAAACGCGCGCAAAGGGTTTAGCAGCCTTACCGCACAAGAGGTGCCTTACCCCACGGATGAGGTCAATATTTTAGGTGGTGTACTAGCAGGACCTAAGAATACTCCATGCTTAATATCAGCTCTAGATCTTCTTTTGTTTTAGAGTTATTCAAGATAATGTAAAATATACAGGGTGCCATTGAAAGTGGCATATTTCGTAATCTGTTCAAGTTAGATCAACCAAACAAAATTGTGTTTGATAACAATAAAATAAACTACAAAATGCATATTTTTAATCTGCATCTTGTCCTTATTTTTCATAATAAAAAAAGGGTTTTTGTTTTTTTTTCCATATTTTTTTTTATTTCACACTGAGGTACACCTACAAAAAAAATATGCATACATAGCCACTAATGTCCACTATATACATAAATTAAGATATTTCCATAAATCATCGTGCGTCATGCCAAAAAAAAAAACTATTCCAGATGTAGTCGTTACTGGCATACAAATAAAGTACCAGTGCAGTGTGAACATAAGTTAGTGTGTAGGTACACAATCTCTTCTAATAAACTTATTTAGAATAATCAACGACGAAATGTCAAAACTGTATAATACAGCTAAAAGCTGGAATTGACTATTTACAAATCTAAAGCATCTTTTGCCATATTTACATACACCATAAATTAAAATACATTCGTCCGGTAAATACACTTCGACATCTTCCAAAGTTTCGAAAAGGTCCGATTGTATGTGAATAGGAATGTGAAAACAAATGTCGAAAACAATACTATCTGTCAAATGTTATCAACAATACAATACAATAACTCTTTATATCACCTCAAAGACAAATACAAAACAAATAATAAAATACATGTTTGAAAGAGGTAAACAAAAGGCGGTCTTATCGCTAAAAAGCGATCTCTTCCAGACAACCATGGGTAGAGGAGATAAGAAAGTAAAAGTTGATAGTAGGTGGTGCAAAACTGAGAAAAATGGTCTGATGCTAAGGAATATAAAAATAAACACAAAATACAAATAGCTATAAATATACACACATATATATATATATATATATACACATAGCAACGTTTGATATGTCACCGTCGATTATTCTAAATAGGTTTATTAGAAGAGATTGTGTACCTACACACTAACTTATGTTCACACTGCACTGGTACTTTATTTGTATGCCAGTAACGACTACATCTGGAATAGTTTTTTTTTTGACATGACGCACGATGATTTATGGAAATATCTTAATTTATGTATATAGTGGACATTAGTGGCTATGTATGCATATTTTTTTTGTAGGTGTACCTCCGTGTGAAATAAAAAAAAATATGGAAAAAAAAACAAAAACCCTTTTTTTATTATGAAAAATAAGGACAAGATGCAGATTAAAAATATGCATTTTGTAGTCTATTTTATTGTTATCAAACACAATTTTGTTTAATTGATCTAACTTGAACAGTTTACGAAATATGCCATATTCAACGGCACCCTATATATTTTACATTATCTCGAATAACTCTAAAACAAAAGAAGATCTAGAGCTGATATTAAGCATGGAGTATTCTTAGGTCCTGCTAGTAGACCACCTAAAATATTGACCTCATCCGTGGGGTAAGGCAACTCTTGTTCGGTAAGGCTGCTAAACCCTTTGTAAGGCAGCAATCCTATCGACAAACAGCCAATTTAAAAAAAAAAAACGTTAATGATTATTAACGATTATCATAAAATAAAAATACGACAGCTTTACATTTAATATAATTACTTGATAATTTAAATGCACAATTTAAATATATTATTTATTTATTTACGAAAATTTATAGTATTTTGAAATAATATTCTGGATTCCGCTATTTCTGCCACATGTCAACTGTTTGGTCAATTTAAAAAATAAACATAACCTGACTAAATTCGAATGCTTCATCTACGTGACATAATACTTGCAAATGTTTGCAAACATACTTGGTCGGGTTATGTTATTACCGCACTAGAACAATAACGTAATGAAAAAGCACGCGTGTTTAATATCTTGGATTATGAGCCTAATAGCGGTACAATAATACCTACGTTACGAGCAAGTGTGTTGAAAAACATTTTCTTGATGATTTTTTGTGTTGTGACACATGTCACTTGACAGAGTGCAGCTGAGCGCCCTCTCTGGAGGCGCCGTAGGCCCGCGCCGCGGTCTCCGCAGAGTCAGCTTGTCCACCAGAACCTTGTCTATTACTGCTTGTATAAAATTACGATGGATTTGGTAGAATTTATTTCACGTAAAGTTTGAAGACTGAATATTTCAAACGTGTTGTTCGGTTGCCGTGGAGATGTTATTTTTAGTTAGCCTAATGTTCTTTTCTTAATCTTTTTTTAATAATTATATATTCAAAAGTAATGGTATAGTTGCAATGTAATTATATTTTAATTTGATTATTTATTCTAAAATTATAGTGTCAAAGTCACCAACTCACCACATATAACATCCGCGAACGCCATACGTGCATAAAAACTACGAAATTTAAGGACGCTGACGCAAAAAAAGTATCCTGTTGTTTAGCAATTGAAACACTAATTACCAAATTATAAAACATTTCGCAGTATATAAAAAATTAAGACTAATAATCCAAAAAAGTCTCTTGAGTCACGTTGAAAGCTGTGACTATAGAGACATCTTAACATCTTTTTGTTGTTTCGGTAGCAAAACAATTAATATTACGATAAAACATACACTGAGCGTTTTAGACTTAAAAGACATTGCACTAAGATAAAAAATCGATTAAAAATATATATACTCACCGGAATTCGAACGTTACTCAGCCGACACACAATAAACACACGCTACCACCTCGCGAGTCACGGAGGAAATGGCCGAGCCAATCGAGCCATTTCGAACCTAAACCAAACGCAGACGCCATCACGCGATACTTAGATCCAGCTCCTATTGGCTGAGCCGTTCATAGCCTGTATCGCTCACACTTAGTAAAACAATGTATGCCATGACATGACTCAGACGACACGTCTATTTTCAACGTCATGGGGACAAGGTTTTGAAAAAATAACCAGCACGATATACATATTACATATGTATATCGTGCTGGTTAATAAGAATTCAAATCAAAGGTACTAATATGTATATAAAAACCTCAAAATATACAAAGTCGTAATGGAGTTTGTTTTCAGAATTTTCAACAAGAGCAAGTCAGTATGCCTGGAGGACAGTAAGATTTAGTATGAAACAAAAATGTCATCACCTGAGTCACGAGAAATTTTCCTTAAAAATGGATAAAGTTTGTTTTTTTTTAATAAGGCAAACACAAAATAAGAGATCTAATTAAATAATTAATGTCTTATAACATTTTTAACGTAATCAAAAGTAGTGTTAACTATTTTTCAAGTGAACGGGACGCGTTTATATACAAAAAAAAGTTGATCCACCCCTCTGCAATATATAAAGAAACAGTGGCATCCATGAAGGATAAGGGTCTTAATTTAATTGAAAAGTTACCAACTTACGACAATTATCGACACATTGCTATTAGAAGACGAAAAAATTTTTCAAAGACAGATTATTTAGTCTATAGGAATTTGGAAAAAGTTAAATTACCGCCAGCATTCGATGGTTTCTTTTCGCTGATTACAACGACAACAAAAAGAGAATATATTTTGCTTCAGAAAAAGCACGAGAACATCTCAAAGAAGGATGTTTTGCCTTCTTTGAGATGTTCTCGTGCTTTTTGGCGATGGCACGTTTGAGAATTGTCCAAGACCCTTTAAACAACTATATGTAGTATTTTGTGATTTAGGCAGCAGTGAAGGCACAAATACATATTATACAAAATACATATACCTACATACCTCGGCCATGAAGTGACGGGTTGCCGTCCGAATACTATCCTATCTACATATACTCGGACGGCAACCAGTCACTTCCCGGCCTCGATAGTAATGTACTATTTAAATAATAATTTGTAATATTTAGGTACAAAGATATTCTTTGTTCTTGGATTCGAACACTGATCAGTCGCATTCTTTCCCAAAACAGAACGTTGACGCAGCTAGACCAACTTCACTTTTACTCTGTTGAAAATAAGAATTACTATAATCACTATTAACAAGTATTCATTCAGTTCTTCGCTCAAATGCGACATCGACTCTGGTAACATCGGCAATCATCGTCCGACCAAAAACGCATAGCCAAACAAAGCCCTTCGTCTCTCTCTAACATATGAAGCAGTGCGACTTTCGACTTCAATTGAATGATTTTTCACTCATTGGAATTATTCGAATGAAAATAAAAATCTAATAATTCGAATGAAATCATTCAAAGTCGCCCATCGCTAATACAGGCATTTTAACGGAGCTTGTTACGGGAGTTGTTACAAGACTGCGAAGAATCGATTAAGAAGTAGTTTTTATAAACAGGTATGAATCATTGTCCAACGTCTTTGGCAGAGGGGAAACGATAAGAAGGCGACCATCACTAAATCATTCAAGTGTCGAAATGTGTCGTTCTGATAATGCTCACTTGTGTTATAAATGACTATTTTTCACGTGTATGTTTATTTGCTATGCTGTAGTTATTTAAGATATGCAGGAACGGGAAGAAGAGTCTCAGATGTAGTACTTACTCTAACCGCATAGTAGAGAGATAGCAATAGTAAAACATACAAAAATACTAATATTCATGATTCAGATGTTGATTTCATACTGCACTGAAATACGCACAAACAAAACAAATGGCATACCTAGTTATGCAGCATGGGCTACTTCATACTGATTGCATATACTAAAATTGACCGGTTGTTGCTAACGCCGCGGCCACGACATCGGTCTAAGACCGGCTTAGCGGAAAATGTATGGTGCTCCCTCTCGTACCCATATCGGCATCCCGCTCCAACTCATGGATTCGCTCGCCGCTGGTCGCCTTAGACCAATGTCGTGGCCGGGGCATAAGACCGAGTGGCCGAGGGGTACAGGCATCAGCCGCGAAAGCTGAGTACGTGGGATCGATCCCCACCTCGGACGTTAGGTGATCTTGGTCGTTTTTCTTTGGTATATGACATCTAATATTTATAATTTAATGTTATCATATTGAAAATAAATAAATATTCTTGGATATTCTTACTTAAATCGACCTAGTCCCACACTTAACTCAATTAAGGGTTGTGAATGTTGTGATGTGGCCTGAGTTAGACCCGACGATATTTAAGATAATATTTTAGATACTGAATTATATCCACAACCACGACTAAGAGCGTGAGCAGACAGAGAGCGGTCTAGAGTTCTGCATTCCGCGTTCAGAGTTCTGCGTTCTTTAGAATGTACCGAGACTATAGGTGCGTTTAAACCAAAAGAACTTCGCTGTTCTAGCGCCCGTTCTAGGAAATCAACCAATCACGTTTTGTTTACCGATCGAATTTCGTAGAGTGGGAGGTTAGAGCAGCGAATGCTCTTTTAGTTTAACCGCACCTTATAGCAACAACGCACACAGCAGGCAGTCTGACCGCGGCGGTAAAGCGCGGTCAGACTGCCTGCTGTGTGCGTTGTTACTTGGAATGCAGAACTCTAGACCGCTCTCTGTCTACTCACGCTCTAAGGAACAAATAGTTGTGGTAATATATACCTACGAGGCGAACGGCGAAATGGTAAAATGTAACTTTATGAAACTGAGCTCCTTTTCACTGAAGTCGTAACTACTGGTTGTTATTAGTGTAATGACTTTACACAAACATTTTATAACATAGTTTGGGATATAATTGAGAATAACACACCGCAAAGTCACAAAATTAATAATAAATATCCTCATTGGTATCCTAAGTCATTAATAACAGTTTTAAAGGAAAAAAAAATACCACTACCGTTATAAAAAATACAGAAATCCAAGGGATTTTGATACATTTACGTTATTAAGGGCTAGAGCTAAATTTTTAATTAACGCTGCATACAAGAGTTACATAGCATCTATAGAAAGTAGCATAAAAACTAATGTTAAGGCATTCTGGCGATACACTAAGAGTAAAAAAGTAACTAATGATTTCCCAGACAGCATGAACTTCGAGAATGTAATAGCTAGCGGTGGCCCTGACATAGTTAATTTGTTTGCTAATTTTTTTTTTGTCGGTTTACTCTCCTAGAACTAAGTCGCCAACATCAGTGGAATATGCGCCTAAGTTTAGTGTTGGTAATTTTACCTTAATAATTTAATAATTTTACCTTAAGTCATATACCGGTTTCTGTAGAGTTAATCCGCAAAAAACTAGAAACAATTGATATTAATAAAGGTGCAGGCCCTGATGGTCTTGCACCATTTGTCATACGTATGTGCGCTGCAGGTCTGGCACTACCAATACATATGATATTCTCAAAATCTCTTTCTGAAGGCGTTATGCCTGATCTATGGAAAATTGGTAGAGTCATCCCGGTTTACAAGTCCGGTAACAAACAAGATGTTCGTAATTATAGGCCCATAAATATTCTATCATGTGTTAGTAAGATATTAGAATCAGTTGTTTATGAACATCTACTCAATCACTTTCGTCCAAGTCTCAATGTCAAACAACACGGTTTTGTCCCAGGGAGATCTACAACCACTAATCTTATACATAACACGGATTATATAGGCCAGGCGTTTAACGAAAAACGTCAGGTAGACTCAATATACACTGACTTCTCTAAAGCATTTGATCGGGTGGATCATATAGTTTTGCTTAGAAAACTACAACATTTGGGCGTTCACGGTAGTTTGCTTTGGTGGTTTGAATCATATCTTGAAAACCGCAATCAAATTGTAGCAATATACGGTTATGAGTCATATCCTTTTCAACCCACTTCTGGGGTGCCTCAAGGTTCAAATTTGGGACCGCTTCTATTTCTGATATTTGTAAACGACCTGTTAGACATAATTTCTTCCAACTGCTTGGCCTACGCAGATGATATTAAGATATTTAGAAAGATAGAGACGGTACACGATTGTATTTGCTTGCAGCAGGACATATGTACTGTTCATAACTGGTGCTTAGTGAATGGGATGGCTCTCAATATCGACAAGTGTCAGTGCATAACATTCACAAAGAATAAGAATCCATTTAATTATCAATATAGCATAGCTGGTAAACTGCTTGATCGAGTGGATGTCGCAAGGGATCTTGGTGTTTATTTTGACTGCCAATTTACGTTTAGAAAACATTATGATTATATTGTGTCAAAGGCGAGACGAACATTAGGTTTTATTACACGTTTATGTAAGCCATTTAGGAATGCAGAGACTCTCTTACATTTGTTCAACTCTCTTGTTAGAAGCACACTGGAGTACAATTCTTCCATTTGGTTTCCAATAATATAATTGAGTCTATCCAGGCCCGTGCTGTAAGGTATGCATGTATGAAGGTCGGCATAAGACGCACTCTTTCTGACTACCATGACCGTTTGAACTATTTTCATTTACAATCCTTGGAACATAGAAGACATGTTAACGATCTAGTTATGTTATATAAGATTGTTAACTCTCTAGTGGACACTAACCTTATTAGCAAAATACAATTTAAGTGTACTCATAGACCTGTTCGTCATCAGAAAATATTTGCAACGTCTCAGACCAATAACAATGTATCCCGTAACTGTACAATAAATAGAATGTGTTCCTCTTTTAACTTGATATGTTCAAAGTGTGATATCTTCGCTTTGTCCCTACCCGTATTTAAAAAAGTCACTTCACATTTATTTGATGCACCGTGTATTCTTAGTAATGAATAAGCATGATGTAGAACTATAAGTTTATACTTTATATATATATACATACATTATTAGTTTTTATCTTCTCTGTGTTGTGCAGGGATCGAAACCGGTTTTTTGTGCTCAATATTTAATGTAGTTAACAACATCGTATTTTTAAATTACTCCATTAACAAGAAATTTATATACCGAAGAACGAAATCGGAACCATTCTTTTGTATGGGGAAAAAGCCGGTATCCCATCCCTAAGGTCGTGTTATTTTGTAAATGTCGTGTACAGTTTTTGTCGAGTTGCAGACTGTGTACGATTAAACTAAGCTATATTACTGTACAACAATTTATTCTGTGTCTGTAATTTGTTACTGTACCTTTCAAATAAAAATAAAATAAAATAAAAGCGATTTAGCGAGTGATTGATAACTCGGCTACAAAAACCAGCTAGTAAGAGTATAGTTACTCACTCAGCAATGAACTACAAATATCGCCGTGACTTTTTTATTTACACGGTAGCGATTATCTATTGTTCGTTTTATTGCCAAGCTATTACTCGCTAACTCGCATTTAGTGACACACAATCCGATTTTCCGAAAGTGACCATAAGTAGTTATTTAAGATATTGCTTTACAGCTACCGACCATACCAGGTTTTTATGCTGAATGAGCGTAATGAATAGACGGAAAAACATTTTTTAAGCAAGTTTAATCTCATAATTATAACTCGATAAAAACATAAGTAACTTAACATAATACAGCTTCCTAATTAAAACAATATGCTTCTTAATCTTCGTTTTATGGGTTAGTACAAAATCGTCTATGTAGCAAATTGATGTTTCTGCACATTTTGCTACGTAGACGTTTACTCACTTTAAAGTTTAATTATTAAAGGCGTCTTAATAACAACAAACGTTTCAGGGAAACTTGAAGGCTTATTTTATGTTTTACGTAATCTGCGACTATATTGTGTATTTGTTTGTTTTTCTGTATTGTTTTTTTATTTCTTTTGGTGTCGGGAAAATGAAGAGCGTTTCTGTTTAATTTAATTTTTTGGATCTTGGCTTCTTTTTTCAGGAGTGATATAAACAGAAATAAAGATGGCTTTGCTTGGATTCTAGTGTTGATGCGGTGGTGCCAGCCCTCGATACAATTGGTAGTTCTGTTTTTTTGTTTATAACAACTTAAAATGTCGGCTGTGATATTTCTCATCCATTGCCTATTGAAATAGTCCAGGAATTTATCAGCTAAACGCGGAGCCATTTGAATAATGGAAAAAAAGGCATCGGGAATCAATCTCGGAGGCAACAAAGGCAGGAAAGTACAAAATTCTGTGATTTTGCTGCATTCTGGATTTTCATCAATTTTCAATGTTTCGCTCATTTTGAAAACAGCATTACAGGAATGGTAGTAACATCCGGTGACATGTATAGACAGAAAGACTTTCTTTACAGCTTTCACTACAGCCAATTCATAATCACATTTATAAGAAACCAACTTTAAACCGAACTGTTCTTTAAGTATCGTAAAGAACCTTTTATATGTGGTTTGTTTTTTGTTTGGAAGGAGACCATAAACTAACGGTATAAAATTTACTGTGTCTTCGGTTCGAGCAACGTCCGCGTGCAGCGTGTACATCTGATAAAATGGTGCAGGTACGACTTTGAGTGTACCATCACCGTAAAACGTATTTATTTCTTGAAAATACTCTTTTATTTCATCGCGAGGCAGCGTTGAAAAAAATATTATTCTGTCAGATGAATCGCATTCGTCATACAAATGGAACTCATTCACTAAACTTTGTGGCAATTTAATATTTTTCGAGTCTGTCCCTTTACAATTTTCAATTTTTAAAAACCTGTTACGGGCTCTGTGAAGACTGCCCTTCACAGATTAAAATTTTGGAATTTCATGGTCCTCTAAGTTATGATTGTGAATATTCGTCTCATATTTTTTTTGCACCGACTCAAAATTTTCGCAGATTTGATTTTTGCAGGTGTCGACAATTGCACTAATTCGATTTCGCGTATAATCAGGAGGGCCACAAGTATGCTTTGCAGGTCTTGCAATTTGATTATTATTATTTAGAGTTAAGGATGTACGGCAATCTTGCTGCTTGGAACATCGCCAATTTGATGTACCTGGCTTATTTTGTAAATAAAAGTTGTATCTATATCCTCCATGTAGCAGGACACGTTTATTTTTTTGACTTTTTATAAATTTATATTATTTTTTTATTTACTCGATCGAACTAAAAACTGAACTGAATAGATAACCAAGATGCATTGCAGTTCTATTGCAGTCGTACCAACTGCAATATAACTGCAATACGACTGCATAACAAAATTGCAGCCAGATTGCAGTTGGTGTGCGGTTGACCGAACTGCATGACAGCTGCAAGCGGACTGCACAACGGGTTTGCAGTTCTGATGCAACTTGGTCCAACTGCATCAGAACTGCCCCGGAACTGCCACTTTGCAGCTGGGTTGTAGTTGAAATGCTGTCCGTCTGAACGGCCCTTATACTCGTATGTAGGTTTTGTACGAAAACAAAAATCACATTAGGAGCATTCCATGAAAACATCTATTTTTTGTCGCTTACGTGTCGCTATGGTAGCCTAATAAAATATACTAGCGGCTAGGAAACATTGTCAATCTTAAAGCCTTGATATGTTATTAATATTATTATACTGTAACTCGGCTTACTAATTTAATTTTTCAAAAGTATTGAGAAGACAGTGTCGCTTACGACACGTTTTCATGGAATGCTCCCTTATCGGTTATCAATAAGGACGAAATAAGGAAGAGTCGAATACCTATAGCAATATACAATTACGCAAATAACATCTTATCGACGATTTTTTTTATCCGATCGGGCTGGAAACTGGAAATCCATGGGCGTGACTTTTAGGCTTATCCAGATCCCAAAAATGTTTATTTGGATTTTTTGCACAAAAAGCATTTATATCACATTATCAAAATAATGGTCCGATCGCGCTGAAGTACGGCCACTAATTATGTGGGCCCAGGGAGGGATACTTTGAAAAAAAATTGGAATAAATCCAAGATGACGGCGACCCGGAACAAAGTCAAAATCCCGAGTAAGTTAAGCAAGCCCGAAGGGCGAGTCTTTAAGTCGGGAGGCCGTAGGCGGACCCCGCGTAGAGCCTAAGGCCCGGAACTTCACTTCGGGTCCCGAGGGGGTCGGTAACGCCCAATAATTTTGGACGCGGTTGAAGGCCTCGCTGCAGAAGGGACGGAACATTAGAAAAACCGATGTAAATCTATGAAAAGCGAGCCCGAAGGGCGAGCTTCAAAGTGGGAGGCCGAAGGTCGAACTTCCGGAGTGCCGAAAGTCCGGAGCTTCACTCCAAGCGTGCCTCCTCTAAGTAATTCAAAGCGAGGCCGAAGGCCGAGCTCCGAGAAAATTTAGTTACCAAGCGCGCAAGTACCGCAGTACCTAAATAAGCCGAGCCAGAGGGCCGAAGGCCGGATGGCGAGGCGTCAAGACCACGAAGTCCGAACAACATCTCAGTAACTATATAGTAATATACAGGGCTTTGGGCCTCGCGCACGCAATTCACGCGCTGAAATTTGGCATACGGCCACTATGTGGGCCAAGGAGTGATACTCTGAAAACTGCTTTAGTCTATACATCTTTGTGAGCCTGAATCTAGTGTTTGACTGATGTACGAAAACAATTTTCGACTTAACATTTACGTGCTTGTAATGTGTAAAAGCTTTATGCAATGTAATGTTTACTCGGCCTACGTTCAACGAGGAGTCGAGGACTAGCAAATTACACTTTTACCTAAAATATATATTTGTTAACGGAATAAATAGCATATTTCATACTTATTAATTCATGACTCATGAATAATACCTAGGTATTACAAAAGTCGTCTTATATAAACCTTGTTTTCTTAAAATATTTCCACTGGAATAAAAGACTAGAATTTTTACGACTAGCTATTCATTAATTCATCCTATTTTTTAAGTAAAAGTTAAAGACTAAGGGGTGTACCGAAAGAAAACTATAAATTCCAAATGTAAAAATCGGGTCTATATAGTTTTTTTGCTAGAATTACTGGCTTTGAACATTGATTAGGAGGCTTTAAATAAGCTTAATGTAGTACTTTTTAGTCACTACTGCGTTTCCAGTAGGTACAGTCACGTCTAAAATTATGTATACATAATAAGATTTGAAAAATATGTAGCCACACATTTCATCAAAAATATATAGGTATCTATTACTGACACCAAAAAATTGTATCCATTTTAAACTGTTTCAGTATTATGTAAGTAATCGCATATTGCTTCAAAAAGTTGCATACTTAAATAAATTACATATAAATCTATCCTCCTCGTAGTCAAAAATAAGTATACATGAATGGGTTCCTTAATGAATGGGTACTTTTAACCACACTAATTTGGCAAATATTTGTATACGCCGCACCGTTTGATTCATAGATAATACCTATATGTAATCACGATTTCATACACTCGCGGTCAATGATTACGGGTCAGGTGGATTTTTTTCATATAAAACACTGGAAACACGCAGATTACAAATATTTAAAATAAATATTTATAATACAAGTGGGACCGTTTTTAACATCCGATTGTATTGGAATTTCCCTGAAGTTTTCACCCGATCCGAAAAACACGGAACGTTATCGTCAGATGACTCTGTAGATATAAAAATAGCAACTCATGATTAAAAAACTCGATTTACCATACATTTTAGGTGTTTTTTTTTAAACGGTCTACATTTTTGTCTATACAAACCGACCTAACGACAATTTTAAAGTTTTTTTGGGTTTATTTATAAATTTAGGAAAATTCCAATACAATCTGATTTAAAAATACAGGGTGTTTTTTTTTCGACCGTTCAAATTCTACGTAGTGAATGTGTAGGTCATACTGACCAACTTTTACTATGGGGACAAAGTCGAAATCGCGAAAAAAAAATCAGCTGTTTCATACATTTCGGCCGGCGTAATGCCGCCAATTTGTATGAAACAGCTGATTTTTTTTTCGCGATTTCGACTTTGTCCCCATAGTAAAAGTTGGTGAGTATGACCTACACATTCACTACGTAGAATTTGAACGGTCGAAAAAAAAACACCCTTTTTTTTTTACCTACACTATAAATATTTTATAAAAATATTTTAAATCTCCATGTTTGCATTATTTTCTATGAAAAAACCACCTGACCCGTTTTCATTGCCGGAGTGTGTATTTTGATGTGTCTATACTTCGTTTTATTTAAGATTAGAATTATCTGTCAAACGGGTGAACAAAGAAGCAGTGGTCGTGAACCTTCCTTCTTCGATTTCGGCCGATAACACTGAATTTCTCGGAACTTATGTACATACATTATAATTTGATAATTACCGATAGCTGAACGCATAGTTTTCACATTTATTATTAATTTGTTGGCAAAACTGTATTTAAAAAAATTATAAGTGTTTTATAAGCAAGATGGCGCCAATTTAGAAAAAGCTAAATATTGAAGGTTTTCGTTTAGTGTTTGGCGGTTTTTATTTTTTAACTAAGTATTTTTTTATAAATTTGTAACTCATATCGTACCGATTTTACATTACTGAATTTAATGAAGTTTACAGTCTAAAGTTTAACAATATTTGCATATTTAATCTAGCTTACATTATGCACTCCCAGTACTTTTAAAAGTCATGCGTTTAAGGATTAAAACTATCGGTATAAAAGCGGGCACGGTGTCATAAAGACTGAGCAGATGACAATAGTAAGACAACCCTACCCATCGGCAACGTCGTTTAGTATTTGTCGCCATTATGGGCGGCTTTAATCTGGGACGCTCTAACGTAGTTTGAATTTGGTAACAAATTAGAAAATAAAACTCAGATGACAATGATGACATACTCTACATAGTTTTATTCACTTCAGTGGAGGAGTCCGAGGACTTGGAACCACCAACGTTTATAATAAAATTCTCCACAGTGTTATCTATTATATTATGTAATTTCATTTAAAAACTTATTTTGTTTTAAAATGTTGTATACCGTAACCAACGATATGCCAGCAGTCTCAGCAGTCTTTTTCACACGGTCCGATTTAGTGGGATATTCCTTTCTATGGCACATTACTAACACTAATTTGTAAATATTCACCACCATCCGCTTTTCACTGGCAGTCAGAGGATTTTGCTTTTGCCGTTTCTTCTTCAGAGATGAGAAAACGTTAGCCGAACCGGCTGCGACTTCATCAATTTTAAATGTGCACCAACAAACAAAATATCTAAATAGATCAACAATTAATAACGAAATTGAACAAAAACGATAACATCAATCTTTAAGTAAGCTAACAGCAATAGAAAATACAACCGACTCAACCGACAAATCGAATAACAGATAGTGACAGTGACGTTTTAAAATTGTGTGAGAACTCTGCCTCTTTAGGTTTTTTAATGTTACAACCTTTCCATGGTTTTTTAATGTTACAACCTTTCCATGAAAAATTGCAAACGCAATTTATTAAAATTCTTACCTTTTCATCTTATATTATAAATTCACTAACATTATGTTTCTTATCTGTTCACAACACTGAGTAATGTATGTATTAATATAGCATGATAATAAATACGTGATATTTAATAACTCGTATTCACTGTTCGATCCGCAGAATGTGCTTGTAAAAAAACCTTACATCTCGTTCTGCAAAGGTCTTTCTAATGCTAAAAAAAACGAAGTATAAGTGTAATCGATTTTAAAATGAAGTTTCTTCCATGTGGCCAGTGACTTTCTTTTATAATATGGAACCTATCTGAAGTTACAAATAGGTAGGTAGCGTTGTTTTCGCTAATCTTTAGTCTAGGGGTCGGCAACCTTTTAGCATCCAAGGGCCACATAGGAGCATTCCATAGAAACAACAACCACAGCACCGCTTTTTAAAGTTATATTTAATCATTAATAGTATTGCTAAATAACAGACCACTATATACATTTTTAAAGTATAATACGTCAAAGAAAAAAAACATATTGACACGTTTCTTATGAGTCTTTCAGAAAAACACTATTCATTTACTTTGTTATTAGTCTTGAAGGCTCTTATTTCACAGACCATTTGGTCGACTTTCTGGCATGCTATACATACTTTAATGATATGTCGAGGTAGAAAGTATGTTCTATTTGACATTTAAATATATTTATTCAAGTTCTCTTGTTCGTTTATGATAGAGTATAGAATTAAATATAGTCAATTTCAAACACAGCTGTCCCGCACGAGTTTGACTTTAAGTAAATATTTTTTTCACCACACTGCTCGTAAACAAGCTGTTTGTCCTTCGATTTCAGAGCGCAAAACTGTGTTTTAATCTCTAGAGGTTAAAGTAATTTTTTTAATCTTCTGGATAGACTAAAGCAATAACTTATACGGCCTGACAGTGCAACAAGCTTTTTGACGTTTGAACTAGACAGTACGTTCGAAAACTCAATAGTTTCAAACAGATTCCTGCACATGAACCTTTCATAATATTATTATTCAATATGCTAAAATCCAAATTGAATACCACATTTTGTTGGAAAAGTTCTAAAAATACGACAAATAAAAACAATAGGAAAATGAAAGTGTTGACACTATGCAAATTCCAGAACTCATCCGAATATTTTTTTCTTTTAAAATTTAAACCAGTTCGGTCGTGTTTTGTTTTCTTTCACTCTTTGTTGTATCTTTATTGTTTAATTTGACTACAGCAATAGTTTAAATACTGTAACTAAGTACTAGTTATGTATATAGCAATAAGATCTATTTCAATAAAGGATAAAATTGATGATATCTTAGTTTAACATACTTAAGTGGCTTTGGGGTTATTGCGAGATGCGAAAGTGGGATAATTCCGAAAATCACAGAAAAATCGCCAATAACTACATGAGTCTCATTTTGGAATTATCCTGAATTTTTAAGCCTTGCCACGCCAAGATAAATATTTGAGGTTATTGTTTTATTATTTGTTGATTTGTTTATTTTTTGGAAGTTGAGGACTTGCAAATAAATGCCTTCTAATTTGTTATGTTTGAGTTTTATTTTTCTACTCGCTGCGCTCGTGGTTCAAATTCTGGAATCTTTCGCATGCTCGGGTTTAAATATTTGCACGAGAGTTAAACAATCACTTTGCTCCCTAGTAAAACAAATAACTATTGTGTAATAAGTGTTCCAGGATGATTTACGTTGCATGACTAAACAGTTTTTATTAGCGGTAATAAGATATAGCACAAGATTTAGTATTCATCTGAATAATTCATATTTTAAGTGAGTTTAAAGTTATTGTCCCGCAGCACACGATCTTTTGCAAGCACAAGTGATAATTTTGCTGCCTTTACTGAAACTGCTTTTTTTCTACAAAATGCCAAGTGATAAAGCGGCTATTAATAAAAAATATCGCGAAAAACTAAAATTACGAGACCCCTATTTCATAAAAAAAGAAAATTTACGTATAAGTAATTCAAAACGGTTAAAGAATGAAACTGACGGTTAAGAAGCTTAATGAGTTAAGAGAACATGAACGTAATAAAAAACGAAGACAAAGAGAGTTAAAAAGGAGGCAGTCATCTTCAGAAACTCATGCATATGCTTCGATGGCGGTAGCAGGACCCTGTTCTAAGACAAATAACCCTACAACCTAATCTCCGTACAGATGTCCACAGACAGCATCAAAGGCTACCTTAAAAGCTGTACGAAGTCTTCCGTCTTCGCCTAAACAGCGTGATTACGTTATAAAAGGACTTTGTCATCGTTACTACCTAGTTGGTTACTAAGTTCTGTTACCCGATTTCCAACTTCTTTCTTTGCGTTAAAACAAATGTTTCCGTAAAAAATAAAAAGTGACATAATATGGTGGATTTGTGAGCTATAATTATATACTACACATAACGCTTATTTTGTCGTATTTATAATGAATTGGGGCCTAAAACAGAATCGTGTCGCTGTAATTGCGTTGCACAAGTGTGGGCACCCGCCAAACATGATTTTGAAGTTGCTTGAAAATTTAAAATTAATCAAACAATTTGTTTATCGCACCATTGATATATACAATAGTACTCAGAACTTCGATGACCGCAAGAGGTCTGGAAGACCACGCACCGTTCGGACCCCAGCTCTAATAAAGGCAGTGAAGGCGAGAATTGCTAGAAATCCCGTCCGGAAGCAAAAGTTGTTGGCAATACAGATGTCTGTGAAGAGGAGCTCCCTAAAAAAAGTTGTCAATGAAGACCTTGGACTACACGCTTACCGAAGACAAAAAGGTCATTTGCTTAATGGGCGATTAAAGACAATGAGGCTGGAGAGAAGCTGCGTACTATTGAAGCGGTACGCACAAAATGGCCACCGAAAAATACTATTTACAGATGAAAAAATTTTTTACCATTGAAGAATTTTGTAACCGCCAGAATGACAGAGTATATGCTAAAAACAGTCAAGAGGTAATTGCGGCTGTTCCGAGGATGCAACGAGGCCATCATCCCTCTTACGTGATGATTTGGCTGGGTGTGTCATACTCAGGGCTAATATAGGTTTATTTTTGTGAAAAAGGTGTGAAAACTGGGGCCAAAGTTTACCGCTATTGATGATTGGCCTCGTCGTTTGAGGGCCTGGCCTGTGTCAAGGCCAGAGGGGGCCCTTTTGAATGATATTGTCATATGTAAATCCTGATTTTATGTACTTCATTTTAAGATTCCTCTTGTTGTCAATTCTTTATATTCATTGTGTTTAAAAAAGTTACAGCTATCCTAAACGATAATACCCAAGTTACATTATGAAATCTTCTCAAAACATGGAAAGAAAAGATTTTTCATCACACTTGCTGCCTAAGCGCGCCAATGCTTGCATGAGCGGGAATAATAGTACGTCATTTAATAATATTTTGTCATAAAATTTAATTTTTTTGTCGGCAAGTATGATGAAAAACATTGTATGCATCACGGTCGGTAAGCGGAATACTAACTCGAGTCATTAAAAGCCCTCCGCCTAAGGCGTCGGGCTTCTAACACTCTCGTTAGTAATTCCGTAGGTACTTACCTCCCTTGATGCACAATTTACTATTTCAGCTGCCTCTGCCCAAATGCATATTACGGGATGCTTTCCTGGAAGTACTCGAGCACTTAACATTTATGTTAAACCTTGAAAAAGAAATGGTATTGTTTATTGGAATATGCACTATTATAATATAATGCATTTTTGGACGATACAGACATTTACGAAGAAGAACAACTTCAACCCGTATTTTTATTTTGTGAATTATGTGCTGGTCCCTGTTTCATTGAATGTAGTCATACAACTAACTGTAATTGTGTCGAATATGTAGGTAACTAGCTCAGGTAAATAAAATTATTTTAAAATATCTATAATTTAGTGATTTTTTTGTTCGTATTATTGAATTTATATATCAAGCGTAAATTTTTGATCCCCGACCTACAACATTTAGTTTCTTTGACTGCAACCATCTATTGAATACCGTCCATGTCTCCAGATACCTACTACTGGAGCCACTTATACTGTAAAGTTATCATATTTCCTGTCAATTTTCTCCTATACCTATGTAGTGTTGTAGAGTTCGTTACGGAGATTACGAAGCTAGGATACGAGTGACGTTGTTGTTGTTACGATATCAAATGTGTCGCTTAACTTCAAACTCGGGTAAATCCATTCTGCTTTAAGGTTGATTATCTGTCAAATTACCATATTTTTGTTTAGATGATAAACCTTAGAGCAAAATGGATTTACCCGAGTTTGAAGTTAAGTGACACATTAATGTATTTCGAATACTCTCAAGTATTCGACGATGTGCAATTGTGCATGTATTGGAGCCTATTTCGCCATGTTGTATTTGACAATTGTGAAAAGTGTCTATAACTGGCTTTACAGAAATCCATAGGTTACAGTGACCGCTTACCGTCGGGCAGGACGTGTGCTTATTTGTAACCAAAGTTACACACAGACCAACCACCTATAGACGTCCATTATAACGCGACTCGCGCGCGCCTACCTTTCTATTTTTCATACCCATATTTTTCGTGCCCGTTTAGTTGCGACCAAGTAACAGACCCGTAAGGACCGCACGTTTTTACTAATAAAAAAAATCGAGTAAGTGAATTTTATGCCTGTAAAATGTCCACGTGCAGTGTGAAATGGTGTGGAAAGGCAACAAGAAGTTTAAATTTAAAATCAGACGGAATTACATTCCACAGGTAAGACATATTTATAATTTATTCCGGGCCAGCCGAGGCCAACTTAAACTGGTCACTGATAAGTAGGTTGAGGCGACAGTCACGCCCCTTCACTAAATTTAAATTTTTATAATTATATTATAATTAATTTGAAAATTTTAAAATTTATATTGTTTAAAAATTATATTTGTTTTGTAAATAATTTCATATTAAATAAAATTTAATTTTATACAAAAAAGTATTCTGTCCCTTTTCATCAAATCAAAAATGCAATGTGCCATTCCTTTCTTACGACCATTAGTGATGTGCCCATGGCGATTTAATTTATTACCGGGAGCACGTGTTTTGTTTTAACTAAAATTTACCGGATTTACGGAATAAATATGAAAATAAGGATTTTTTAGCGATGTAATATTTGCCAATCGGCAGGAAGTGTGAGGGAACTTGGGGTTGGTTTGAGATAGTTAGATGTTGTATTCGCTTTTTAAGGTCCTATTGGTGAGCAGTGAGCTTCAGTATCAAAAGATAGACCTGATGTTGAACTCTGAGGAAGTGCAAGGGAACTTGGAGTTGGTTTGAGATAGTGATATTTTGTGTTGGCTTTTTAGGATCCCCTTGTTAAGCCATTGGGTCTAGTACCTCAAGATGGGCCACATGGTGAACTCGGAGGAAGTGTGAGGGAACTTGGAGTTGGTTTGCGATAGTGATATGTTGTGTTGGCTTTTTAGGATCCTCTCGGTGAGCGGTTGGGTCCAGTACCAAAAGATAGACCTGATGATGAACTCGGAGGAAGTGCAAGGAGTTGGTTAGAGGTAAACTTTTATTGTTAGATAAGAAGTTATTTTATACACGAAAAATAGCAAAAAGTATACGTAAATATAAACACGTGATACGCTCTTCTAACGACCGTACTCATTTAAAGTGTCTATAAGGATAACTATCGTTCTTGCCAGACTTAAAAAATATATATACAGATGCGTTAGGTAACGGAAGATATTCGCGATTAAAAAATAAAAGAAGTTTTTATCAATGTAACCCAATGACATTAAATATAAATGGACGCACAGAGCCAAACAAAAAAACCAAGAAAAGTGGCACTAAAAGTCATTTCTATCATGTTTCAGTTGACGCTTACAATAAACTATAATAAAAATAAACTCAAAGAATAAAAAACTTTGTTAAGTGAGCAATAAGTGTCAAATTTGCGAACAACACCGCAAAATAGTAGAAACTTTTTATGTTTAAGGAATAATGATGCTATACCGTAAGGTGACCAAATGTCAACTATCAGAACTGAATAGCGGAGCAAAAGGACCGCAATATTTACGTCTGCAGCCCATTTTTTGGGGCCATTTTTTTGAGCTGTTTGGGGATCCACTTATATATTCTAAATCAATGATGTAACCCCAAAGTTCAAAGTAACCCCAGTTTACGGAAGTGATATGTTATGTTGACTTTTTAGGATCCTCTCGGTGAGCAGTTGGGTCCAGTACCAAAAGATAGACCTGATGATGAACTCGAAGGGAGTGCAAGGGAACTTGGAGTTGGTTAGAGATAGTGATATGTTGTGTTGGCTTTTTAGGATCCTTCCGGTGAGCAGTTGGATCCAGTACCAAAAGATAGACCTCATGATGAACTCGGAGGAAGTGCTATTCGGAGGAATTCATTATGAAAGTTCGAAGTATACATTAACGTAACTTTTAATTCGAAGCTCCACTTTTATCATTAACTCCCTAGTGTATTAAAAAACAGGAAGACAATCTTATTACTTTTATTTTTAATTGATTCCGTATTGAGTATTTTAACAAGTAAAATGCATGTACACTTTTAGATTATGCACTGTTATCGATACCTACTAATTGTAATTTCCGGTAATAAATGTAACCAGAACCGGTAATATAATTTACGGTAATAGACGCGTCCCATCCCTATGCAACAGCGCGGCTGCCCGCCGTTCGCCGAAACGACCAATCGTAGCGCGTTAACACCTTCCCCGCCCGCTCCTCGAGCCTCATGTTTTGGTGATTCGTAACGCGAATAAAATTAATATCACTGGTACTCTATGGGGGTTCTCTGTGAAGTTACATAACCTAAAAAATTTATGATATCGACAATTTGACAAGTTCTTCGTAGAAGTTTTATTTGTTTATTGGCAACGTTTATGTTACAATTTCGGTTGCAAATAAGCACATATCCCGCCCGACGGTAAGCAGTCGTCGTAGCCTATGGACCACTTTGACGCCAGTAATTATATACTTTTTATAATTATCGCACCTGTAAGGGAAATAGGTCCCTGGTGTATATATATAATATATATATATACACCATACAAACACTGTATAAAGTTTTAACAGATTTTCAAATTTACCTACTAGCAGCAAGAACAGTCACGTCACTTCTTATTTTAACCCTAATTTGAATTTTAAAGGAAACGTCAAGATTTAGAATAATTGAACATAGACACCACTATTACTTCAAGCTTCAAGTGCCACTCGAGATAGGTTCTGGTGGGGACGATTTATGTCAAATATCACATCAGGACGAAACGATGTATCGTTTAGATGATCACGCGAAACATCAATCATATTTTTAAAAGATGAAGGATATACAGTCTCAGAAATCGCTGAATCGATGGGAATCAAGGTAAGAAATACTTTTTTCATTACCCCTTCAGTAATCTGCAAAATTGACTATTTTTTTGCAGAGGAAGACTGTTTATTTACGGTGCGACCGTTTCGAAGGAGAAGAACTGGTCAGAAACCATGTCTCTTTTGGGCGGCCCAGAAAAACGAGCTTTGAAACCAACGAACATCTGGTAGAACGGAAAAGGAACGGAGGCTTCATAAGAGTCCTGGACTTAGCACAAGAGTATAACGTTTCACCAGCAACAATACGAAGACGCCTGCACGCCGCAGGGTTGCATCATAGGTGCCCAGTGAGAAAACCTTTTCTGACTCCGCGGCAAAAGAT
The DNA here is from genome assembly GCA_025490895.1 of Thaumatotibia leucotreta. NCBI lineage: Eukaryota > Metazoa > Arthropoda > Insecta > Lepidoptera > Tortricidae > Thaumatotibia > Thaumatotibia leucotreta. Next base: position 23,581 of record JALPQI010003723.1, on the reverse strand, counting down.
TCAAAGGGTAAACTGCGTGAACCGTTACAAACGTCATGATTTTTCCAAGGTGATATTCGTGGATGAAAAGACATTTGTCACCAGTCAGGATGGTAGAGTGTTACTATGGCGGCCAAATAATACACGTTATTTAGAACAAAACGTTCTCCCGAATCGTAACAGTGGGAGACTATCGTTAAATTTCTGGGGCTGGATGTCCGCAGCAGGTCCTGGGGAACTGGTAGAAGTTACTACTAGATAAACTCTGCTTTGTACATCGATATATCGTCGGAGGTGCTCGTGCCGTCAGCCGCTGTGGTATATGGGGAAGAAATGCCCATAGAATTTGTACAAGATGGCTGTTCTGTACATAGATCTCGAATCGTATAAGCTTGGATAGATCGCCAGGAGCTCTTGTGTGAACTTGCCTTGCCACCGAAATCACTCGACCTCAATCCCATTGAGAACCTATGGGCCATGATGGTGATGGTAGTCACGTGTAATAATATGTATACATTTCGGAACGTATGTCAAAGGCATAAGGACCAAAATCGTATAAATATTATTAGAGCCAACCGTACAGGAGTGGGAGCGACAATCATTACGTCAACACGTGCATGAGTTATGGGATTCGTTTAGAGGGTCCTCACTGTGTACGAACCTTGTTAATTCGATGCCCGAGCGGCTAGAAACAGTAGATAATGCAGAAGAGGGGTACACAAGGGTTTATAGCTTTAAGCTTCATTTGAGTACGATTTATTTGATTTAACCTCCTTTTTAACATTGGATTCATTTATTTATTGGTGGCTATTTATGAAACCCATAAGTAGGAATTATTATTTTACATTAGTTAGTAAAATTAAAACGAATATTTTATAACTGAAAGAGAGAAGAAAAGTTTTGTTGGTCAAGCATAGTAAAGTAAATTTGTATTTTTTTAAATTTCTTTCTTACGGCAATTCGAAATAAAGTAGTTTGGGTTTGAAGTGCTGCTAATAAATAATAAAATCAAGATAGACAACTGTCTATCAATATAATTCGATGACAATTATGAAAATATATGTTCGGTTCTTTAAAATATAGAAGAACTCGACTCTATTTTCAAGACATTAGGGTGCATGTTCAGATAATTTTGAGCACCCTGAATAATATAATATACAGGCTGCTCGCGAGGAGACCGAAAGATTTTAACTATGCATTCTAGATATCAAAATAAGCCAAAAATGTTATGAGACCTAATGTCAAATACTACAAAAAAAATTTTTTTTTTTCTTTTTTTAGACTTTTTGAATACTTTTTAACATTTCCAATACTTTTTATTCTAACAACAATTTGTTAAAATTATTTTTTTAAATAATTTTTTTAGGGACAGGTATTGTCGTCAAGTCTATTCTTATTTTTTTGATTGTCAGGCAAAAGGTGTGGTAATATTAGAATACATTGTGGTAGCATTGTAATCAAAAACAAGTTTTATGATGAGTTACGTCGAAAAACTTTTTTCGAAAAAAGGTTAATTATCTCAGGAACCAAGCAGAATCCAGGAAATTTTATATAGCATTAAATACTCTATATATGCTCAGGAATTTAGCATTAAAATCTTTCGGTTTCCTTGCGAGCACCCTGTAGATATTTGTGATGGCGACAATAAAATGTTAGGGATATTTTTCTCCTGTTAGTTGCCAAATGCCGTCCCGATTTTGACTGAGTAGAAAAAACTTGATATAATTAAAATAAAAACGAAAAAAAGCTTATTTACAACTCGGCTCAATCTAAAAATTTGGACTGTCATGTACGTCATAGAATAATAGTGAAAACATCGTGAGATAGATGTATGCACTGTTTTTGTGAATTGTCAAATCAGTTAATTATACAACTTACGATTCTATGCCAGTCAGGTAAGGTTTGTTTTTGCTGTCTGAATACATATTTATGAATCAAACGGCGTATATAAATATTTGACAAATTGGTGTGGTTACATGTAAACGGAAACCATTCATGTACAGGGTGGTCCAAACCTTGACGTCAAAAATTTGTTTTAGGTTCCCTACGTCATGGGCTATCACTACCAGAATATACCCCTGTATGTTAGCCGATTTTTTGTAGTTTTCGAGTTATGAATTTTTGAAAATTTTTTTTTGAGAAATTCTGGAATGTTGAAATTTATTGATAAAAAGAAACTATTGGGTCTTTTTAATATTTTCTTTTTGTAAAAGTATTACTACAAATAAAGCAGTTACTGACAAAAAAATTAGCGTCCTCACTTTGATACGAGTAGGATAAAAAATACCGAATTCAAAATTTTACGCTAAAAACGCATCAAAATAGCATTAATGTACGTAAATATAAAAATAAAACATATCCCAAGGAATTTTCGTATTCTAAAGACCGCCCTAGACCTTAAACCTTCGTAAAAGCAAAAAAAATTAATTTAAAAATAAAGTAATATTTCGTCTGTTTTGTTGTTCTTATCAATAAACAAAGACAGAAAATACCACGAAATTGTGTAGTTATTCAAGTCATTTTTTACTACTTTAAAATTTCTAGCTTTTTTAAGTTTATTTGACCGACTACTCCGAAAAATCCTCATCATTAAGTATCACTTTTTTTTGCTTTTACGAAGGCTCAAGGTCTAGGGCGGTCTTTAGAATACGAAAATTCCTTGGGATATGTTTTATTTTTTTATTTACGTACATTAATGCTATTTTGATGCGTTTTTAGCGTAAAATTTTGAATTAGATATTTTTTTATCCTACTTGTATCAAAGTGAGGACGCTATTTTTTTTTGTCAGTAAATGCTTTATTTGTAGTAATAGTTTTACAAAAAGAAACTAGTTAAAAAACCCAATAGATTTTTTTTATTAATAAATTTCTTCATTCCAGAATTTCTCAAAAAAAAATCTAAAAAATTCATAACTCGAAAACTACAAAAAATCGGCTAACATACATGGGGTATATTCTGATAGCTCATGACGTGAGGAATCTGAAAAAAAAATTTTTGACGTCAAGGTTTGGACCACCCTGTATACTTATTTTTGACTACTAGGTGAATACATTTAAATGGAATTTATTTAAGTATGAAACTTTGTGAAGCATTTTGTGATTTACATAATACTGAAATAGTTTAATGCAGCGAACGGAAAAAACATAGAAGGCGAACTAGCTCCGAAAAGTGACGCCTCGAAACCGGATACATGGGCATCGATCTTATATGACACAGAGCCTTAGTATACAAATGGCTGACACGTCGCACGGTCTTACTGACAGCTGGCGAAAAAATCTCAAAACTAAGTAAATATGACCCGTTACGCCGTCAAATGCACAGAAGACGCTGACACAAGCACCATAAAAAAGATGGAATCACATTTCACAAGAAATAGTCTCACTACATTTTATTTTAAATTTATTTGTTTTGGGGCAATTTTATATGGGGATGGTATAATGCCACCTTTTGCTCTGCCATGTACTCTGGCATCCTAGCACGTATGTCCGGTCATTATTTAAATGTAGTACCTATGCTGTGCTAGTAGGAATTACAATGGCGACAGCTCATACAATCAAATAATACCACATTTTTAGTAAAAATGTGCAAATCATCGTGATAGCATTTGCAATGACGACAAAATAATATGTGCAGTTTCAGTTGTATGAGAAATTGTTTTTTTTTGTTTTTACATTGAACATAATTATTAGTTTAGTTTATTTTTATTATCTTTTCCTTCGTCTACATTTCTAAACAGTAGCTTTCTATAGATGCTGTCAAATAAACCAAAACCATCTCCTAGCCGTCGTTTCTCTAAATTTGTAGCATACACCGAAATAAAATTTGGTGAATATGTTCGCCGTTTGTTATTTAAAACTGGTAAAAGTGGAGTTTTAAATAATTAGGTACAAGTGATACAACATAGAAATGTAACAGAAAAACCTGAGGTATTTTTTAAGATTCTACTGTTATGTAGCAGTAGAATCTGCATAGCCAGCCTATATGCAGGTTATGGAGACGTGATCGGGGATAATAAATAGCAAGAATATGTAGAATATTCGAAAAAATATTTATATTAATAATTATTTTTTTAAAATATTTTGTGTCTTAAATTGCTTAATTCAACAACAATAACAACAATGATTGTTGTTATTATTGTCCACTTGTTTTTCTGTATTCACCACGGGAACGCAGAAAAACAAGAAGCAAATTAATTTATTACTGAATATTTTATTTCAAGTAATCGCAATAAAAATGTGTCATGTAAAAATTGCTCTCCATTGCATTAAACCGTTTACGAACAATGCGTTCTTAATGACACATGTATTCTGGTAACGATCGCCATTTTGTAACCAACCAATCAGAACGCACTGTTTTGACGTTGACCAATTATATTTATGGACATTTGCGTAATTTAAACCGACCTCATCGTTTTAACGATTTTCATTGGTAGCTTAGTACACATGCGTATATCCAGTTATTGCCCGTTATATGAACAGATTTGGTATGAAGGGATGCTTCTATGTTTTTTTCCTTCGCTGGTTTAATGGATACATTTTTTTGGTGTCAGTAATAGATAGGTACTTATTTGATACAATGTATGACTACATATTTATGCAAACTTTTTTGTATACATATTGCTAGACGTGACGTGATCACGTGACTACTCCCAGTACAGCTTCCTCGAATACAATCATCCATTTTATTCCTTTTTGTATACAAAATTATGGGACCATCGTCAATGTATCTGACCATTCCTCCCGTCTTTCTTAAGACATCCTTGACTTAAGCATACTATTTTGACTACTTTTTGGGGCTGATTTCGCTTCGTATAAACATATAAATATGCCAAAGAGACTAAAAATTCACATAATTAATGACCGAGTTTATCTCATAGAGCATTAACATCGGTCACGTCTGCAGAACTTGAACTCGTCGGTCACTTCTGCAGAACTTGAACTCGTGCAGTGGGGAATTAAAAAAAGAGCTTGGAAAAATGGATTTGTAACAGGTTCGGAAGAACTTGTATAGTGAATACTGAAATTGCAGTAGCAACAAAATAGGATCAAAGTTAGTTAATTTAATACCTCTTCGTTAATTTCTTAAACCATAGGGGCATTTTCACTTCTAGGGCTACCCAATTAGCTTAACTCTCACAAAAAAAATTACTTCGGTGTCAGCTTTGTAACGACAATTAAGCATTTTATGTTATCAAAATGTTTTTTTATCATTTAGTCCAGAAAAAATACGCGTTTATGCAATACAAAAACATGAATAAAGTGGATTTACGTAAATATTTCATGCTTAATTGTCGAAACAAAACTGAATTCGAAGTTAACTTTTTTGTGAGAGTTAAGCTAATTGGGTGTTCCTAGAAGTGAAAATGCCCATAGTTATTTAACTATATCAACCCGATTTTTCATTTGAAATTTACAGTCTTTTATCGCTACACGCCTTAAGGCACTGGGGGGTTACCACGACGTACTAATGCGATTCAGATTAGGTTCAGGGAAAGGGACAGTCATATAAGACTCCCATAGCCTTGTCCCTTTCTCTCGACCTAAACTGAACCGCATTAGTACGTCATAGTAGCCCCCCAGGTCCCACCAAAAGCAAGGTTAGCGATTGATAGCTCGTTATAAGAACGAACAAAAGATCGCTCCCGTGTAAAGAGAAATGGACACGCGACATTTGTAGTTCACCGCTCAGCTAGTAACTGTACTAATGGGTTGGCTTAAAGTAATGAGAATTAATATATTAAAAAACATAAAAATAATGGCAATAAGCATTGAATTATCGATTTTGTTATAACAAACTACGAGTAGAAGATATTTTACGTGAACTACATAGCCTTTAAGAATAAGCAAAGTCCTGATTTTATATTTTTAAGTAACTTGCTCATGGCCTGACAACATTTAGTAGCTTTTCCACGGCCGCCTAAAATGGGTGAAAATCGATATTGCATACCTACATATTTACCGAAAAACCGTATGTCTTAAAACGTCACTAAAACTCGATTCTTAGGTGAATTGTATTGCCTACTATGTGGATTGATATTATAAAGGATGATTTTGATTGATCCAAATACAATTTACCAAAATAATTAAAACAAGTGATAAAAAGACACTTCCGAAATTTTACTTATACGTTGTCCAAAGTCGTCATGACGTGGAGGGTTAAAAGTTACACAAATCGGATGTAGGAATTACATATGCTGTGTTAATTTGTTTTTATATAATGTCTAATATACTCTAGTTTATGATTACAAATTCAATAAACCAATAGCTTTTGACCTTATTTATATGTTTTGAAATACAAAAATTCTCCATACCTATTCCAACCATTAGCTGAGCGAGTAGCTACAAATTTAATAATGCCGTCTCTTTCTTTACACGGCAGTAAATATCGTATTTTTTCTTTTTATAGCCGAGCTATCAATTGCTAACTCGCTTTTGGTGGGTCCAGTGCCTTAGACCAGAATGTACATAAATAGGTAGCTTCATGTCAGTTATTTTTTTCTCCTGGTTTTTGCTACCGTCCGGCCAAGCTTTGATTCTTCATTCTTAGGTTCTGCATTATATGTAGCCGATGCTCTCGTGCCATTCATAGGTTTATTTATGAAGTTATCATCATCGCTGCTGCTAGTTGTGTCGTCATCTGGATTCCCATGACTCTGAAAATCATATTTTTTGTGGTTATTTAAGAAGGTATTTCATATTGGTAGAAATTAGGGTTAAACCGGTTAACCTCAAAACGGTCATAACCGAAAAACTGGTTAACCGACAGATAAGTAAGTAAGGAGGAGACTGGCGGAGCATGACTCGGGTGGGCACTTCCGTCGTGATGTGTTTGTGGTCAAGCCGCCTCCGTCAGAGGAGGAGACCGAGGAGGAGACAGGCGGAGCATGACTCGGGTGGGCACTTCGGGTCGCGTTGTGTTTGTGGCTAAGCCGCCTCCGCCAGAGGGCTCCCCTCAGCGTGTCTTTGCTTCGGCAGGGTTAATGTCTGAGGGTCGAGGAGGGAGCCCATGGCGTAGGGGCATTTGTCCTCCCATAGGGGGCCGAAGGGTAGGGGCGTTTGTCCTCCCTTGGCACAGGGAGTACGTCGTGGGGTAGGGGCATTTGTCCTCCCCCAGTTGGGTGGGACCGAAGCACCGTGTAACGGTGGCGGTCCCTGCTTCCTGGGGGCTAGGCTGGTGAGGGTAAGGCATGCTGGTTATGCTGTGTGCGTGTGGACTGAGGGACCACTTATATTTTAATGGGGTTGGTATGATGGTGTTTGGTGAAAATTTAGTAGTAGTAGAGAATTATTTTGTAGAAAAATCCTGGAATTTGTAAAGAATTCACTAAAAAGTTATACAGCCAAACGTGTGGTCCCTCAGTTCACACACTGAAACTTACACTTCTGGGCAAGTGTTTAATATGCTGGCTTATTTCAATGTTATAGATTTAGTAAAAACATATTTAAACGCATTCGTAATGACCGAAACGTAATTTGGCAATGATTATACAATAAAAAGTCTTCCTTTTTTGGTCTAACTAATAAATCTAAATGGTAATAACTAGGGTTAGGAATTTTGGTGGCATTAGTTGAACAGAGAACAGTGGTCGTTGCTGAAATTGTTTATGATTGATTGAATAATTAATTAATCAAAAATAATACATTAATACATACATTCTTTTTAATAGGGTTTCGCCCATTTTAAGTATTAAATAATTGAATTGTATTAATATTTGACTACCTATTAAATGAAGTTCAATCATGTTTTTTATAACATATATAGCTAATGTTAATTATATAATATTTATGAGCTTCGAGAAAACTAGAACCTTAAAAATCAAATAAATATAATTCTCATTTATCAACGTTTTTTATTGTAAATTAATATTTTTCTAGATTCTAAAAAATAAAATTCATGTTATTTATTTAAATTCATTGATAAATCCAGCCTGAACTAAACACTATTTCGTTATTATTTTATAAGTTAATCATTTATTCAAGTAAAAAAAAATTGTAACATCGACTCCACTGCTCTCTGTTCCATAAATGCCACCAAAATCCTAACCCTAGTAATAACTAATAAATCGGTACATTCGTACAAAAAATAAATGCATTTTTTTTTTGCAAACATTAGTAAAAATCGCAAGGAAGATTGTAAAAGTTAAAGGAAAGCACAACTATTAATCTATTTCGCCAAATTTATATTTGTTTGTGGTCCCTCAGTTCACACACTATGAGTCAACAAAGTAATCAAAATCTCCTAAAATATAAACATTATTAAAAGGTTTGTCGTACTGAGGTTTAGTTAAAAAGCTTGACTACATAAATATATATTTTAACGTGGATTGAAGGCGTACAATATAAAATAAATTGCTTTTTAACATTTCCTTAGCAAAGCGTTCATTAGGGTGACCACACAATGAAAAGCGTTTACTAACGTCATTTTTAAATTCAACTTTTTAAATTTGTTACTAATATCAAATGGACCAAGGAAAAACTGCATACAGCCAACTACATTTTAGATTCTGTAAGTATAATTACGAAATTAAAAACAAACTAAGTTTATGGTATCCGGTTTGGTGCGGTAAAACATGTAGCTCGAATATACTTGCCCTGCGTATTATGTTTAAAAAATAAAAAGGCGGCAAATTAACTTGAATTTATGTGTTTGGTTTGTTATTGCTAGCATTGTGTTGCAATGGATTTGTTATTTATACTCCTAATTTCCGGGTTGTTGATCTGGTAAGTACCTCCATTGACTTACTTGACTTAATGTCCTATGTCCCCTAGATGGGGCAGAGGGCGTCCACAGTGCGTCGCCATCCCGAACGGTCTTGAGCTTCGCGCTTTACTTCGCTCCAGGTCATCCCTATCGCCTTCGCTTCTGCAGTGATCGTCCGCCGCCAGGTCTGCTTGGGGCGGCCACGTTTTCGCTTTCCTTGGGGATTCCAGTCTAGGGCTTGCCTCGGTATATGGTCGGGGTCCCTTCGGAGCGTATGGCCAATCCAGTTCCATTTGCGGCGTTTGATCTGCTGGTCGATCGGAGTCTCACCACAGCGTTCCCATAGATCTGTGTTGGAGATTTTCTCGGGCCAGAACACGCCGAGAATGCGGCGAAGACAGCGGTTGATAAAGACCTGTAGCCGGTGCGAGATGTCTTTAGTGACCTTCCACGTCTCACATCCGTACAGCAACACGGATTTCACGTTGGACCGGAATATCTTGAGCTTAACTCTCCGAGTCAGTTTCCGCGATTGCCATACAGGACGAAGCTGTGCGAAGGTTGCTCTCCCTTTGGCGATCCTTGAAGCGATGTCCTCTTCGGTCCCTCCAGTTTCCGACACTACACTACCGAGGTACGTAAATTTGTGGACTGTCTCCACGCCCTCTGTGCCAATGAGCAACGGTACCGAGCTGGTTGCTCCGCACCTCATGTCTTGGGTCTTCCTGGTGTTGATTTTAAGTCCCGTCTCCAAGGCCTCTCGCCGTAGGTCGTCCATTTTGGCTTGCATGTCGGCACGTGTGTGGCTCAATAGGCATAGGTCATCGGCATAGTCTAAGTCTTCCAGCACGTTGGACAGCCCCCACTCTATGCCGCGGCGCTTACTGTTGGTCTTGACCATGATGCCATCGAGAACGACAAGGAAGAGGAGAGGGGAAAGAAGACACCCCTGGCGTACACCCGCATGAACAGGTATGTCCTCCGAGATGAGACCGTCGTGAGTTACTCTACAGGAGTAGTTCCTGTAGATGGCCTTAATCATGTTTGTAATCTTCTCGGGGACTCCAATTTCACGTAGCCGATCCCAGATACAGTTCCATCTCAAAGTGTCGAAGGCTTTTTCGAAATCCACAAAGGTCAGGTACATTTCCCTCTGCCATTCTGATGCCTGTTCGAGGATTATGCGCAAGGTGTTAATCTGGTCCGTACACGATCGATTGGGCCGGAAACCAGCCTGTTCTTTGCGGAGAAGAGGTTCTACGGCCCGCGAAAGTCTGTCCAAGATTATCCTGCAGAGCACCTTAGAAGGAATCGAGAGCAAAGTGATACCTCTCCAATTGCCACATTGACTAAGGTCTCCCTTCTTGGGTACAGTAATCAGAAGGCCATTGCTCCAGTCACCAGGCAACTCTTCGGCTGACCAGATGTTCCTCAGGAGAGGCGTCAGCGCGTTTGCAGCGGAAGGGATGTCGGCTTTCAGCATTTCCGCTGTGATAAGGTCTACTCCTGGGGCTTTTCCATTCTTCAGCGATCGGATGGCCTTTACTACCTCGTCAGCTGTAGGGGGAGACACATCTATGTCCAGGTTTTGTGCAGGCAAGCTGGCAGCACTTGCAAGCGTAACGGGGTCGTTCGGGACTTGGAAGATCTCCTCAAAGTGCTCCCGCCAGCGTTGAAGCTGTCCCTCCGATGTCACAATTAACTGTCCTGTTTTGTCCTTCAAAGGCTTCTTCTTCCTCTGGTTCCTATTACCGGCCAAGGTCTTCGTCGCCTTGTACATCTCCCTGAGATTACCGGAGTTGGCGGCGCGCTGGGCGCAGTCTGCAACCTCTTCAGCCCATACTCGACGGTCATGACGGGTACTTCGGTAGATTTTTCTACGGACTTGTCTGTATTGGCGCCTCAGATCTGTGCGCATTGCCTCGTCACTAGCTGCCAGAAGTTGAAGATGTAGCTCGCGCCTTTCTTCGATCAGGTGCCAGGTATTTTGTGACATCCAGTCTTCGCGTGTGTGTGTTTTGTGTCCAAGGACAACGGAGCTGGTCTCTGTATAGGCCACTTTGATGTGGTTCCACTCCGCGTCGACAGAAGTGGTTGGGTCCGCATCGAGAACGGAGAAGCGGTTTCGCAGTTCGAGCCTAAAGGCGTCTCCTACATCTGGGTCCTGCAGCTTGTTGACCTCAAAACGTTTGCCCATCTTGGTAGTCGCGCTGGCAGCTCGGGCTACTGCTACTTTTAGCCGCACCTCCGCGACGACTAGGTGGTGGTCACTGTCGATATCCGCGCCACGACGGTTGCGAACGTCGAGCAGTGATGATCGCCATTTGGAGCTGATGGCAAGATGGTCAATTTGGTTCTTGGTGACTCCATCGGGTGAGTTCCATGTGTATTTATGGTGGTCTCCGTGAATAAATAATGTGCCTCCGATGGTAAGGTCGTTGTCCTGGCAGAATTCCAAAAATCTCTCCCCGTTCTCGTTCCGGACTCCCAGCCCGTTTTTGCCCATGTGTCTTTGACAACCGTCGTTGTCTGTGCCAACCTTGGCATTTAGGTCTCCCGTGACGATGACTATGTCCTGCTTGCGGGTGTTCTTCAAAGTCAGGTTGAGTGCACTGTAGAAATCGTCCTTGTCTTCCTCTGATGCCAGGTTTGTCGGCGCGTAGCACTGAACGACGGTTATCTTACGGGCTTTGCTGTTAAATCGGGCTGTAACTATTCTATCTGAGATGGGTTTCCAGTCCAGCAGGCTCTTCTTCGCAGCATCAGAAAGGAGGAATCCTACGCCGTTCTCACGTACGCCCTCTTCATCTTCCTTCCCAGAGTAAAGAAAAGTGAGGCCCCTGGACGTTCTCAGTTCTCCGAATCCATTTCTGCGCACTTCGCTAAGACCGAGTATCTGCAGTTTGTATCGGAGCATTTCTGCTTCTGCTTGGGCTAGTCTGCTATCTTCGCTCAGTGTTCGCACATTCCAGCAAGCAATTCGTGTCCGTATTTTCATGCCAAAGGTCGTCGTAGTTTGATCGGTCCGGTTTTGCACTGTTTCAGTTTCTTTAATCGTTGAATTTCGAGTAAGCGAAGGATTAGTCCACTATACCCTAGCTCAATGGTGGGGCTGCCACCTCGAAGCCTTTGGGCATGCTCGGTTTTGTTTCGGGTATCCTCCCTAGTGAGTTGGTTCTGTTTTGAGGCGCAGAAGATTCGCCTTTCGCCCTGCATCCTCAGCTCAGCTGCAGCACAGAGGTAGCGGACGCGCGGCGGCGCGGCTGCAGCAGTTCCCGGAGGGGACGACGGGGACGTGGATGACGCGGACTGGCTAGGGTTCTGCGATCAATACGGTGTTCCGCTACAAACACAGCAGATAGTTTCTTGGCATTTTATAGGTAATGCTGTTCTCACTATCAGCTATTCCCACCAAGACCATACCCTAGCTTCCCCCCCCCCAAGTACCTCCATTAAGCAGCATTATATTCTAATAGTATGGTTGGTCAGGTTTACCATCATTTGCTAAACAACTTTTCTAAAATAACTATTTAACAAACAACGATTCACAAAGCTGTCATTTCCTAAAATGCTCATTTTATAAATAACTTCCTACATGACAAATTGTCCTACATATATTATTAGCTTTTACCCGCGACTTCCTCTGCGTCAAATCTTTAGAAATAATATGTATATGCCTATGACCTTTAGTAAATTTCATCTAAATCCGTTTAGCGGTTTAAGCGTGAAGAGGTAACAGAGGGATCGCTCACTAATATTTCAAGTTCGGGTGCGCAATATAACCCATATTTCCATAAATCGTGGATTCGACGGGATTAATACCTTTCTAGGGAGTAATGAAAATACGTACTGTATTACTCACGCCTATTTTTATGTACATATTTATTCGAAATGAAAAGCACTAGGTGCCTTTCGCCCCTTGCTCCCTAGCTCCCTACTACCCGTTATGTGTAAGCAATACTTTTCATGTAATAAAATCGCTCTTTACACATGAAAAGTATTGTTTTCCTCTTCACGCTTAAACCGCTAAACGGATTTCGATGAAATTTAATAAGGTCATAGGCATATACATATTATTTCTAAAAATTTAACGCAGAGGAAGTCGCGGATAAAAGCTAATAATATACAGAGTGTTTTTTTTAAGTGGGACAGTATGGGGAAATCGAAAACTATAGAAGATACAAGGAAGCTGTCTTAGGAGACATTAGCTATTTTTTTGAGACAATAATTTTGGCATTTTAAAATTTTTGGTCAACGGCGAGTTGTACCTAAAAATTAATAAAATTGATAAAAAAAAATTTTGACGCGGGTCGACGTGATTTCATGCATAGACAATTTTATTGTATTGGATAAAAAAAATCTGAACAGCAGAAGTTAGTCAAATTTAAGAAAACCATTTATCATATTACATCCACTGTGAAGTGTCTACCTACTACTGCAACTACTGCAAGGTCAATATTTAAAAAAAGTATTACCTACACTTTTCGAACATGACATTTGAATTTGGAACGTTTTATTTAAGTTCAAAAGGATTTTAATAAGTTACATGTCGCGAGCTCATAAAGAAAAAAAAAACTTTAAATTTGGAATGACCATTGAGTATCTATTCGTATTTTGATAGTTGTTGGATATTTTCATTATTTTTTTCTTTACGAGCTCGCGACATGAAACTTATTAAAATCCTTTTGAACTTAAATAAAACGTTCCAAATTCAAATGTCGTGTTCGAAAGTGTAGGGAATACTTTTTTAAATATTGACCTTGCAGACTACTGCAGTGGATGTAATATGAGAAATGGTTTTCTTAAATTTGACTAACTTCTGCTGTTCAGATTTTTTTAAATCGATACAATAAAATTGTCTTCGCATGAAATCACGTCGATCTGCATCAAAAATTTTTTTATCAATTTTATTAATTTTTAGGTACAACTCGCACTTGACCAAAAATATGAAAATGCCAAAATTGTTATCTCAAAAAAATTGCTAATGTCTCCTAAAATAGCTTCCTTGTATCTTTTATAGTTTCCGATTTCCCCATACTGTCCCACTTAAAAAAACACTCTGTATGTAGGACAATTTGTCATGTAGGAAGTTATTTATAAAATGAGCATTTTAGGAAATGACAGGTTTGTGAATCGTTGTTTGTTAAATAGTTATTTTAGAAAAGTTGTTTAGCAAATGATGGTAAACCTGACCAACCATACTATTAGAATATAATGCTGCTTAATGGAGGTATTTTAAAGACAAACGGGTCTTAATCGCGTAAACTTACGTTTAATTATATCCTGACGTTTCGGGCATGACGTTACACCCGTGGTCGCAGGCAGACTGGCGAGAGAATGTATCAACACCTTCGAGCTGCGCGGGTTTTTCGAACTACCCGCACTTGATCTTGATTATTCACTTCTAGGCTAGGGTTGTCACTAGGCCTACACACAACACTCACAACATCCAATGGCTTTAAAATGGATGTTTCACCACGCTTACATTTGTAAATCACGGGATTCCACGCGGATGAGATTCCTTGCCCCTCATTTTGATTAAAATTCCGATGTAATCAAAATGAGAGGCAAGGAATCTCATCCGCGTGGAATCCCGTGATTTACAAATGTAAGCGTGGTGAAACATCCATTTTAAAGCCATTGGATGTTGTGAGTGTTGTGTATAAGCCTAGTGACAACCCTAGCCTAGAAGTGAATAATAATAATCATGTAATCAAAATGAGGGGCAAGGAATCTCATCCGCGTGGAATCCCGTGATTTACAAATGTAAGCGTGGTGAAACATCCATTTTAAAGCCATTGGATGTTGTGAGTGTTGTGTGTAGGCCTAGTGACAACCCTAGCCTAGAAGTGAATAATAATAATCATGTAATCAAAATGAGGGGCAAGGAATCTCATCCGCGTGGAATCCCGTGATTTACAAATGTAAGCGTGGTGAAACATCCATTTTAAAGCCATTGGATGTTGTGAGTGTTGTGTGTAGGCCTAGTGACAACCCTAGCCTAGAACTGAATAATCAAGATCAAGTGCGGGTAGTTCGAAAAACCCGCGCAGCTCGAAGGTGTTGATACATTCTCTCGCCAGTCTGCCTGCGACCACGGGTGTAACGTCATGCCCGAAACGTCAGGATATAATTAAACGTAAGTTTACGCGATTAAGACCCGTTTGTCTTTAAAATATGAGTGATAATCGTGAAAGTTTAAATCAATTTAACGGAGGTACTTACCAGATCAACAACCCCGAAATTAGGAGTATAAATAACAAATCCATTGCAACACAATGCTAATTTTCAAATACAGCAATAACAAACCAAACACATAAATTCAAGTTAATTTGCCGCCTTTTTATTTTTTTAACATAATACGCAGGGCAAGTATATTCGAGCTACATGTTTTACCGCACCAAACCTGATACCACAGAATTAGATTTGGATAAAAGAAACAAGTTCATTCATTTGTATGGCGGCCGAGCGTGTCAGATTTTGCACTGAAGTTGTTACTTGCCTATGATTTTAAATATGTCTCAGGCCCTTGAGTATTCATATTTTTTTGTGTTGTTGCAGTTAATATTAGTTAAGCAGGCATTATTAATGTTTTTGTTCACTTCAACTTACAAAATTTGACGCCCGAAAGCTGCAAGCTGCGATTAAAGACGGACAACTCAGTGGATTTTACCGACTTCATTTGACACGCTAAGTAGATACGTTTGCTTGATCTATGGTATACACGATGATTCTTAATCCGTGATCAGGAGTAGAAAAACATTAAAATTTAATCAAAATTGAACTTATTCGTCGAGGCCTCACGTTATTTGGTCACTGTTTAATTAATTAAAAGTGAAAACCTAATTAAAACAATTTACCACTTAATACATGGTCATCCTACAGTATAAAGTTTAACTATGATACGTCAAGTGCCATCAGTATGGCGGGAAATGGGAAATTTGACGGATCTTATGTCAATAAAGACTTCTATCTAGTCATTATCTAATCAGTGCAACACTGATGCGACGAAAATAATTGATAGAAGATTAACTTAAAGTGCATTACCTAGACTTTTGTTTGCAATCAAAATCTAGAGGAAGTAAAACGATATGTTTTCAAACAGTACAATTTAATTAAATAAAAACAATAAACCTGCATACTTGACCCACTCGAAATCTTCTCGCTGCTTGCCTAGTGCTCCTTCGGGGATCTCGAGCAAAGAATCTTAAGATTCGTAGATCCAGATCGTCAGGATGATGACGAGATCGTCCGGGTGCTTGAGTGTGTTGCGGTACTGTAAACTGTCCGAAGTCGCGAAGGTGCATGGAATCGGAATGTTTGGATGAAGTTCATGAAATAACTGTTGGGTTCGCCTTGTGCTATTCGTTTGTATTGACAAACGTACAGTATCGTAACGCTCTATGTTTGAGTACGGATATGGTGGAGGCGTGCATTTTGGAGAGTAAGTATAATTTTCTCATTCAATATCCGCGACTGTGACTTTGTTTATTATGCGTATGACAACAGTGATGGACAATGTCATGGGCAAGGTTTACTCATAAATTGACAATTGCTAATAAGTTTGTAAAGAGATTAAAATACAAACTTATTACAACAGATATGGTAGTAGAGTGACAAGGATTTTAGGATAAAATTTAATTCAAAATTAAAACATAATTAAAAAATAATAAGTTTGTTTCCACGTAATTACTACTTTAATGTAATCCCCATCAATAACTGAGTTAGAAAAAATGGTTCCTGATCACGGATTAAGAATCATCGTGTATATGACATCTGTGCCTGATACCATAAACTTTGTTTGTTTTTAATTTCGCAATTTTGCTTACAGAATCTAAAATGTAGTTGGCTGTATGCAGTTTTTCCTTGGTCCATTTGATATTAGTAAGCAAATTTAAAAAGTTGAATTTAAAAATGAGGCACGTCACGTTAGTAAACGCTTTTCATTGTGTGGTCACCCTAATGAACGCTTTGCTAAGGAAATGTTAAAAAGTAATTTATTTTATATTGTACGCCTTCAATCCACGTTAAAATATATATTTATGTAGTCAAGCTTTTTAACTAAACCTCAGTACGACAAACCTTTTCATAATGTTTATATTTTAGGAGATTTTGATTATTTTGTTAACTCATAGTGTGTGAACTGAGGGACCACAAACAAATATAAATTTGGCGAAATTGATTAATAGTTGTGCTTTTCTTTAACTTTTACAATCTTCCTTGCGATTTTTACTAATGTTTGCAAAAAAAATGCATTTATTTTTTGTACGAATGTACCGATTTATTAGTTATTATATGTGGTACCTCAGGGACCAAAAAAGGAAGACTTTTTAGTGTATAATCTTTGCCTAATTACGTTTGGGTCATTACGAATGCGTTTAAATATGTTTTTACTAAATCTATAACATTAAAACTGAACTCAGCTGAATTAGAAATAGATAGGCTACTGGCGGAAAACTATGCATTATCTAAACGCCTGGTTGACTCTGAATTCAAGATAAAGCAATTATCAAATATTTGTCAGTCCACTAGTGGTTCGTCTAAGTCTACTGTAAGAAAAACTCGCAGGCGCATGTCTATTAATCGTACTAGATTGGATTTTTCAATTGAACCCGAAGAGTCGGCAAGTACCGCACCCCTTCCTGCAAACTTTTCACCTAAAATTATCTCAGAATCCACAAAAAGTATAAAACCACCTTCGTCACCAGTGGAGCAGTTTACTTCCAACGGCTCAATTGAACTAGGAACAAAAAGTAACCAGTTCATTACGACGTCTGCAAGAAATAAAGTTGCAATAGTGAGTAGTAACAACAGAAATAAAATAGCTAATATTATAGAAAACAATGCCTCATTCAAAAACTTTCAATTCTGTCATTTTATAACGACCGGCGGCGGAATGAGGATTGGCCTGCGTCAATTAGATACCAAACTGTCAACATTTACACAGAATGACTACTGCATCATTTTAATCGGTGAAAATGATATCCATGAAAATGAAGATCATAATGATTTAGTAAAATTTATCAGCTCAACCATCAGCTCAATAGTTCACACCAATATAATCGTAGCATGTCCAACCTACATATGTGGAAGACCTATATATAATTACAGAGTCGAGCAGTTCAACAGCCTATTACGCAGTGATGTAGACCTACATGAGAAACATTACACTTTTGACTCTAATCTCGATCTCTCTCTAGATATGTTCTCCAGCAGAACTGGACGTCTCAATAACCGAGGGATGAACAATATGATATACCACCTAGGCATATTTATTACAGATAATACTAAAACCCGACAAACAATATTGCAACTGAAACCCATAACAAAAATAATTCAAAAGAAAATATCGGACTATTTTAAGAAGAAAACACTTAAGGACTGAGCCGAACCGAACTTGCCATAATCAAACAATATTTTTATTTACAAAATATAATGGTATTGGACTGAAATCTATTTACATTACAAAAACATGGCGTTAAAAACGTTTCTAATTGATTTTTAGATTACTTAAACTTTTTTTCCCACTCTTTCCGTAACTTTTGGCGTATACCCTTCATTAAACGTGCGACAGTGTCTTTTGTCACCTTCTTGCAGGCTGCATTCCATTTGGCGAGGAAATTCTTTTTGTCACATGCTGACTGGCCTGTTTTACGCAATATTTCTTTGACCAGAGCCCAGTATCGCTCTATAGAGCGACACTGTGGGACGTTTGGTGGATTAAGGTCCTTAGGCACTATTTGGAGGTCATTACGTTCAAGGAAGCTGAGGGTATCCCTGGCATAGTGAGACGTGGCTAAATCTGGCCAGAATAATATTAAAGCACTGTGCTTTTTGACAAAAGGGATCAGCCTTTTCTTCAGGCACTCGTTAATATATATTTCCTTGTTGACTGTACCAGTCGTGACAAAAGCTCGGCTGCGATCACCGCATTGACAAATTGCCTGCCACACAAGATATTTGGAGCCAAATTTTTCAATCCCAATCGTGGTTTGTGAATCTGGAAGAACCTCTCCTTCAGCAGCCGTGTAATACTGATCACCCGGTAGAGTAGAAAAATCAGCTTTAACATAGGTTTCGTCATCGAGTACTAAGTGAAAATTTTGTGTACCCAAAAAGTCATATAGTTTACGTGACCTTTTTTTTATTATTGTTCGTTGTTTCGCCGAAGTTTTTGGTACCTTAGACTTCTTTCTGGTCTTCATCTCTGCACGTTGTTTTGCTCGTCTAACCATAGATTGACTAGTACAATTTTTTTTTGCGATGTCTCGTTCAGACATACTACGATTCTTACGAATTGTACGTATGATCTTCCTTTCGAGGTTAGGGTCATGAGGACCTTTGTGTTCGTGTATTCTTGCCTTGCGAGTAATTGACAAGGTCCCCTTGTAGCGTTTAATTACTTCATCAACAGTTCTACGAGGGATTTTTAATTCCTTTGCGATGAAATGATTAGGACGCATAGTATTTGATAGCCATTTGTCAACGATTAATTGGCGGCGTTGGATTAATTTCATATTTGCTTTTCTCTGATAACTTAAATGCAAAAATAGCTTTTGACATAATATTTTTAATGAACTGTCAATATCTATTGTGCCAGTTGCAGAAAACAGTTCAAAGAAAAAAAACGAGAAAAAAGGTTTTGAATTTGGCAAATTCGTTTCGAATCGGTCCTTATGTGGGCATTTTCACTTCCAGGGACACCCAATTAGCTTAACTCTCACAAAAAAGTTAACTTCGATGTCAGCTTTTGTAACGACAATTAAGCATTAAATATTTACATAAATCCACTTTATTTATGTTTTTATATTGCATAAACGCGTATTCTTTCTGGATTAAATGATAAAAAAATATTTTTGTTAATATTTTAATGCTTTATTGTCGTTACAAAGCTGACATCGAAGTTATTTTTTTTTGTGAGAGTTAAGCTAATTGGGTGTCCCTAGAAGTGAAAATGCCCATGTGCTCAACTGAACAATGGAATAAGAACAGTGTTTAAGGATCCAACTCAACTTATTACGACTGTGGACCAGGAAAGCCAAGATGCATGTGACACCCTGAGGTTGCAGGCGCCCATAGGCTACGGTGACTGCTTTCCATCAGGCGGGCCGTATGCTTGTTTGCCACCGACGTGGTGTAAAAAAAAAAAAAAATGTGGAATTGGCAGCGCAGGACTCGACGTTTTTTCGTTGATACAAGTAGTAATAAAACGCACTTTTTGAACATTCTTCACCAAAACATTGCCGGTTTGTTAAATAAGTCTGACATGGTAACGGTATGCCTGGAGCAATTAAAAAAAAAAAAATAAAAAATAAATATCTTGGGACATCTTACGCAAATCGACCTAGTCCCACGGTAAGCTCAATTAAGGCTTGTGATGTGGGTACCAAGCGACGATATATTATATATAATAGATAGATACATATAGATACTTAAATACATAGACATCCATGACCAAGGAACAAATATTTGTGATAAATAAATACACAAATAATGCCCTCGCCGGGATTTGAACCCGGAACCTCCAGCTTCGTAGGCAGGGTCACTACCAACTAGGCTACAGAGGCTGACGAAATTACACGATTCTGCAAGTTATGTGGACGTTGTCTGCTTTACGGAACATTTTATGTTGAAAGGAGAAAGTAACCTATTCAAATTAAAAAAATTACACCCTAGCAGCTTAGAAAGCCAACATATTTTTATCAAAGAACAACATGGATTTAGAAAAAATAAATCGATCAAGCTGGCTATCTATGACTTGATAAAAACAGTTATTTTATGTGTGGACACAAGGACTCCTATCTCAGCAATATATATGGATATGTCGAAGGCTTTCGACTGTGTCGACCATAACAGACTACTACATAAATTAGAACGATGTGGCATTAGAGGAAATAGCCGAGATTTAATAAACTCGTACTTAAAAAATAGAATACAATACACCGAGATAAAGGGAATCTGCTCTAAGTCTATGCAAGAAACTTCATATCATTCAGAACCAAGACTACTGAGGCGCGGAGTTCCTCAAGGTAGCATTTTAGGACCTTTACTGTTTTTAATTTATGTTAATGATATGCCCAAATGTATACACCATCCAATGATATTATTTGCAGATGACAGTACCGTTTTAATTAAATCAAATGATCTCAATAATTATGAAGTGGACATTAACACTACTCTTGCAACAATAATAGACTGGCTTGAACTAAATAAATTAAAAATTAATATTGACAAGACAAAGATAATGCAATTTCATCAATCTCAATCTAATACTATACATCTTGACATAAAATATAATGATCAACGTATAGAACAGACAGATGTAGTGAAATTCTTAGGTATCAATATTGATAAACACATAAGCTGGAAACCACATACTGAGTCTCTATCTACTAGAGTAAATAACTTTGTATTTGCCTTAAGAAAAGTGTCAGTAATTTCGAACCAACAAACAGCGTTACTAGCGTATTATGGATATGTGGAGTCAATTTTACGTTACGGCATAATATTCTGGGGTAATACAGTACAAAACTCTATTCAAAGTATTTTCAAAGCGCAGAAGAAATGCATTAGAGCCATATGCAATATTAAACAGACTGAATCATGTAAACCCCATTTTAAAACACTAGGCATACTGACCTTAACAAGCCTATATATCTTTGAAGTGTCAGTCTTTGTTAAGTCGAATCCAGATCTCTTTCCACTACTGAGCTCCAATACAAGTGGAAGACAGATTCGGCATAAATATAAAATAAATGTGGTCCCTGGCAAAACTGTTCTTCTAAGAAAAAGTATATTAGGAATGGCAACAAGAATTTACAACGCTTTACCTGATGCCCTCAAATGTCAAGATCTGTTCATATTCAAACGGGACCTAAAAATTAAACTGGTTGAAAGAGCTTATTACACGCTTAATGATTTTTTTAATGACAATCTGATTGCATAACAATATAATTTTAGTTACACATGTGATGCTACTATGTAATTGTTGACCATTCTAATTGTTTCATTATTATTTTTTTTTTGTACGCCGCAGAACATAGCTATGTGTAAATCTTACTTACCTATGTGTAACAAAATAATTTACTTTCTAATTTAAGATTATTAAAAACTAAATGCTATTAGGACATATAACCTAATTATATAGAATATTTTGTTTATAAAGTCCGAGTTAATTTTAGGTAGTTAGTTGACATTGTATAATTAATTATTTATCTACTGATTTAGACGAATATTTTGACATCAAACTATAATGTTAGCCAATAATTGTTTAATAACGCCATTGTAATTGTTTTTTTTTTTGTCACAGAAGCACAATCACACCCTGTATATATTTGTATGCCTCATAGGGCAAAAAGTGGAGTACTTAGCATTTATGTAACACCTGTTTGTAACACCACCCGCTTTTAGACAAATAAATATTTTGACTTTGACTTTGACTTAAAATAAGCCAGCATAATAAACACTTGCACAGAAGTGTAAGGTTCAGTGTGTGAACTGAGGGTAACAATTTTTTAGTGAATTCTTTACAAATTCCAGGATTTTTCTACAAAATAATTCTCTACTACTACCAAAATTTTCACCAAACACCATCATACCAACCACCATAAAAATATAAGTGGTCCCTCAGTCCACACGCACACGTTATGCTATAGTGTGTCTTTCGGTGAGGGTTCGCTCTAGGGCGAAAGTGCCGGTGGAGTCGTGGTGACATGTTCGCGATCCCCTGGCTTCACTACCTATTACGGCACAGGGGTTGGCAGGATCCCAGAGGTTTAGTGGGTAGGCCAGTCCTTAGTGGACTAGAGAGCCCCATATAACCAATGCGTAATATTCGGCTCCCCGGAGGCTACGAACAAATAAAATATGGAAGCCGCACGCCGTACTAAATTGCCTTTCAAAAACGGTCCTGATTTTTAGTTGACAAGTGTCACCCCATCTTCAATGCATCACGGTAATGAATTTAAATGTCAACCTATAAAAACTTAAACCGCCATTAAAAAATAGTTCTGATTGGTCCATCAAAGTTTTGATTGGCTATATTCTATAAATGTTTGTCAAAGATGTTGCGCCGAAATATACGCGGTGTTAAGAAAAGAGCTATGTCCTGCCCATCTTGGCACAATTGAACAATTGGTTTTGGGGGCGTTAGACGTCATTTTTGAGCTGGCGTTAGACGTCCATGTTATATATGGTCGCAGCCCGGAGGCCTTATGTTACGTAGTGGTATACAATTCAATGCATTCCTCTGGATTATCAAAAAAAAAAGTAAATGTTACACCGTATATTGATGAAGTAAAATAGTATTTTTTTTCAATGGTGATATAATATTATTATTACACAATTTTAAACGTCAATTGCATTATAGTTATACACATCGACAACCGTAGGTCGCTGTCGTGAGTCATTATCATTAGTCAAATGACGTCATCGTACCAAAAACGCTGGAAAGAATACGATCACTGGTTATGATAACTAAAAATAATTCATCACAGGTGAATCCACACTGAAGACTGAGAATGTTTTCCAGAATTTGATACATCCACCGAAGAGTTAACCGATTTGGATAAAATTAAAGAAGGCCAAGAGGAAACGATGAGCGGTGTCCATTTAAGCCAAAACTCGCCGGAGTCTCCAAGGGCGTTTTAGTTTTGTAGTTAAGATTTTTTTAACTACATTATATATCGTTATACAGACATGTAAATTAATAATAATAGAAGTAATTGTGAAATCTCAAATCAAATTATTTATTATCTAAATATTTTGATTTGTGTTTTTATTTTTTCCCCAGTAGTTACACTACTTAATACTTTAATACTATATAAATGGTAAATATTGGATGTCATATACCAAAGAAAAAACGACCAAGATCACCAACGTCTGAGGTGGGAATCGAACCCA
>JALPQI010003722.1:0-69010 GCA_025490895.1 Thaumatotibia leucotreta | reverse complement strand
TAACTGTTGAAGCTACTCATCTGGTGTGTCGTGCCCCCGGTAAATATTTATAGTAATCATGGGAATTTGACGCGAACGACAAGTCTCTAGTTGTAGTAGGTAGGTAGCAGAATATATAATAGGACTGCTTCAAACTCACCGTCACTGCCTCAAAGATTTTAAGATCTTGATCTGACTCTTCTAATACACAATAACTTGATTATAAATATCACTGAATGACGCACGATCTCTTATCATTCTGTCCGCTAGACCGCACCAGCCGATTCAAATTGAGTTTGGGACTCCCACTGGCACTGTCGCTGTCTCCTTTGGCACAAGTCTTGGTTCTCATGATCATCAAGTCTGTTCTGATGCTGGGTCTTCTCACATTAGGAGCTACTACTCCACAAGCATCAGATAATCTTCTTTTGATGGACAGCGTGCATTTCTTACTTCTATTGCTGTGGCTGCTAGTTGGAGGGAGAGTGCAAGGACTTCCGAAGGTTGTGTTGACTCTTTTGTGGTGGTTGGGGGCCATCTCTAGGGGGAGGTTGGCGACGACGAAGAGCTCGTAGAAGAGGTCATCGACGTGGTAGTTCTTCTTGGCGGAGGTCTCTACAAAGACGCAGGAGCCGTCTTGAGTGGCGCAGTACGCGGCTGCCTCCTCTGGTTGTACAGTCCTGTTAAGAATATATATATACTTATTATGTAACAAACCACCAATTTTTTTAGTTTTTTGCCGCCAGCTATATTCGCTGAATGAGCACCATGGGCACCTGTCTCTTACTGCGACCGCTGCCACTTCTAGCAAAAGCCTGTGGTCAGCTCCGAAGATGGTAATCTTCTGGAGTTTGTTTATCAGTATGTCTCTAAGACCGAAAGGGACAAACGATACTTACCGGCTTACTAAGTTAGAAGACTTTTATGAATAAGGGGGTTAGTGTCTAATGTCGGCTCTAGAGATGGTTATCTTTTGGAGTATCCTGGTACTCACTTGAGTTCTCTATCGCACTTATTCCCCGCGATGGCCATGGGGACCCTGGGCACCTGTCTCCTGCCATGGCCGCTGCTATTCCCAGCATAAACTTCTAGCGTCATCTTTGGAGTCTCGCTTGAGAGACTCACTTGACTTCTCTGTTGCACTTGCTCCCAGCACAGGGGCACCCTGAGCTTCTCTCTCCTTCCACGTGTCACTCCTAGCGCAATCACTTAGTGTCTAGAATGGGCTGAATGAACGTGATAGCCTGCCTACGTTTGGTCAGGCGTCCCTACAATACATCTAGTGGTTAGAGTCAGCTCCGAAGATGGTAATCTTCTGGAGTTTGCTAGTACTCACTTGAGTTCTCTGTCGCACTTATTCCCAGCGATGGCCATGGGCACCCTCGGCACCTGTCTCCTGCCTCGGCTGCTGCCACTCACGGCGCTGGCCTTGGTGTCCAGGATCTGTTCCCGGAGACGGATCACTTCCTCGAACGACTCGCGGCTGTCCATGGCGAACACTAAAACGAAGAGGTCACCTGCGAAAAAAAATTCATTTGTAGTGCTTGTTTATTCAGTATAAAGGGGCGATTATTTTCAAGGACCATTGAGCAGGAAAGAGTGCCATCCCACTAGATCTTTGCTATGTAGATGTGTTTGAAATCCACCAATCACATTCTCGGAAAGTAGCTCATCTATGACGATGCGTAGCTGTGATTTGTCATCAGCCTATCTCAGCCCACTGTTGGACGTATGCCTCTCCTAATAACTATGCGGAACGCATTAGGAGGTAAATGCCCATAATCGCCACGCTGGGCAAACGATTTGGCGATGGCAGTATTGTGTCCATTATGATGACGCTGCTGCCCATCATCAATCTTCTATCGAAAATGGCCAGTGACACTTCAATCTTACGATACCCGTGGGAAGAGTTGGGGTGGTGACGAATGTATTCTTACTGCCATCACCACACGGCATGATAGGTGGATATCAAATACATTACAAAGCATAGCTCTGGTGAAATGGAATTTTAGGAGTTTTCCAGGGAAACAATCGCCAGTTCTTTTACGGATTTGGCATTCTATAGCTAAGTTTTGCCCATCTGAAAAGATGTTAATTTAGTATCCAAAATAATTATGTATTTATTTTTCTTTTAGCTAGGCTTGAATTGTTCCTTAATTTAGTTTGTCAACTCTTATGTGGTAACCGGCAACATCAGAGGTACCGCTGAACCTTTTGCGGTATTTCCATTTCTTATGCCACATTGTATAAACAATATTATTTATTTTATTCATTTAGTTCTGTGTATACTCTGTAAGTACCAAGTGACGTTATTATAGCATTCTACATATACTTAATTTTTCATTGACATTCACATATAAGGGCGATACTTTACGTTTGTTACTGGTCCAGTCAAAGGCAAAGGTGTATATAAAAACGCTCAAAAACATGTCCCAGTGCACTTTAATTCGAAGTACGCCGTAACATATTTATTTATAAGAGGATTCTTTTGATACATATTTTGCGCTTGACTGTCCCATCTTTTTTCAGGTCCTAGTAATGTCTATAAATCTAATAGAAAGTGATTGAATAAACGAGGACTAAACTAAACCACAGGCACAAACACAGTTTAAAAAGACAGCTTACAGGCTCAAATCCTTTATAAAGTCCTGGCCGCGAGGCTTTGCCGTCCGTAATGCATTTACATTACAAACGACTCAAGTTTCCTATATAATATACGAGTACCTAGCTATAGAAGTATAGATATTTAAATATAACTTGTGCACAGAAATATCATTCGTGTAGTTGGTTTTATTTCAGGAAGGTTGAGTTTAAAGTTCAAAATAGTTAAATTATCATTTCCCTCACTGTACATTGTACAATGGTAACGGTTTCAATGATGCATTTTATTAAATTTTGTAATTGCAAAATATTATAGTACCCACATTACTTTAATTTGCGTTATCAGTTTTATTTTAAGCTGATTTTCCTGAAAATACGTTGTTAGCAATTGGCGTTCAAATAGTGTCAAACTATTTCGATCTCGTTGTATTAATTAGAAAGATACGGGTAATTTGGTAGCCCATTTTGCGGGAGCAAATTGTAGCGCCCCATTCATGCTAAGGAGTGCTGACGATGAAATAATTTTTCTTCCAAATTATGTGACCGCCAATCAAGGCTAAAATCACACCCAGTTACCGCATTCCAATTTCTGAAATTTTATCTTGATATGATAGTATTCTAGGAAAACCTCACCCTTTTGCCTCGTATGCTGCGACCATATAATATATAACATGGACGTCTAACGACAGCTCTAAAATGCCCCTAAAACTAATTGTTCAATTGTGCCAAGATGGGCAGGACATAGCGCTTTTCTTAACACCGCGCATATTTCGGCGCAACATCTTTGACATTATGTTTATAGAATATAGGCAATCAGAACTTTGATGGACCAATGACAACTATTTTTAAATGGTGGTTTAAGTTTTTATATGTTGATATTGAAATTCATTACCGTGATGCATTGAAGAGGGGGTGACACTTGTCAACTAAAATTCAGGACCGTTTTTGAAAGGTAATTTAGTATGGCGTGCGGCTTCCATGTTTTATTTGTTCGTAGCTCGTATGTTGCCGCGAGTGAGTTGACATTTTTGGAGTTGGAATGCGTCTCGCATTTCGAATTAGTATTCAGCGCGCTCCGCACTAATAGAGTAGGCAAACGGAATTGAGATTCCGGCCGATTCGCCATTTTTAACTTAATTCCCAATTGCTTCCCGGAATTACGTTTCCGGCTCTTTTGAAATAAATAACGGTGGTTAGGCTACCCGTTTGTGAAATAATTCATCTTGAAAATTATTATTTGTAAAAGTTATTCTTGAGAACGGAGATTGTAATCAGTGAAGTAGAAAAGCTGTGTAACGTGAAGAAAATGCGATCGATATGATACTTCGCGCGTGTAAAGTATATAATATAAGGCCTATTAAAGTGAAATTTGACATTCGCAAATTTTGAGCATTTGTCCCTGTCGCTCCAACAGAGAAGTCATTAGTGTGACAAAGACGGATGCTCGAAACGTGTTCGATTTTCGCGGTCGGTCTATTGTTACATTAGTTTTTTCTCATTCTATTTTATATAAGAAAGGTTTTAAACACGGTGGTCAAAAACTAAGTGAAGGATTCACGGAAAAAACATGTCCAGTGCTTAAAAAAATCATGGCAAACTCTCACCTTATTCTGTTAAAAGTAAGGTGGTTTTTCCTTCTGTAATTTGAATTGACTAGACATGTTCTTTCCGTGGACCCTTCAAGTGTATTCCCGATCGGGACGCAGAATAGACGCCCTAGGAGATTTTTTTGGAAATTAGTAACCTGGTAAGTAGCACCTCATAGTAGACACTATTTTACGTATAATTAAAAAAATATATTGTCTCTTCTGAAACTTCCAGAAAGCCCTTATAAGGGGCCTTATTCTGAGTCCCAAATGCTAACACACAGGCAACGAGAATAAAGTTAGTTTTTGACCATCATACATAAGAAACATGTAATATAGTATTTTTGTAAATCCATGCCGGAAATACAGCAACCAATTTTAAACACAACACACGAAGGCAGCGAGATTTCCTCGAATGCTGCCATTCTGGCGCTTGCAAGTACATCGCGGGCGCCGGCGCGGAAGGGTCCCGCGGGACGCGCCGTCTGGTACGGGGGCCACACGGTGGGACACTTGCCGGACTTTACTTTGACTAATAATAATAAATATGCTTTATTGCACCAGAAAGAAAGAAAACAAAACACAGAACAGTTAAATACAAAGGTAGCAACAGGCGGTCTTATCGCTATAAGCGATCTCTTCCAGACAACCTTGGGGTAGCAGGAGATAAGGGAAACAGAAATCATTTACAACTATGACTATACTATATATGATTAGACTATGAAATTATTCATTTGCAAAGGCAACATAAGGGTCCACTACGTATATAAATAAATATTTTGGGACATCTTTCATAAATCAACCTAATCCCACGGTAGCTCAAGTAAGGCTTGTGATGTGGATACCAGGCGACAATATAACTATTATATATAATAGGTACATGTATGATACTTAAATACATGGACAGCCATGACCAAGGAACAAATATTTTTGTCAGTCTCCGTAGCCTAGTTGGTAGTGACCCTGCCTACGAAGCTGGAGGTTCCGGGTTCGAATCCCGGCGAGGGCATTATTTGTGTATTTATTTATCACAAATATTTGTTCCTTGGTCATGGCTGTCTATGTATTTAAGTATCTATATATCGTCGCCTAGTACCCACAACACAAGCTTTAATTGAGCTTACCGTGGGACTAGGTTGATTTGTGTAAGGTATTTATTTATTTGTGATAAAAAATACACAAATAATGCCTTCGCCGGAAATCGCCCGGAACCTCCAGCTTCATAGGCAGGGCCAGTTTTCGGTTCACCCCTAACACCAGTAGTTTTGGTATTTGAATTGAAATACCGTTCTCCACAATTCGCTCATCCACGAGCCTTTTCCTCGGACAGGCAGTTTTCGGTCTTCGTTAGACGACCTACCGAGTTTATTGTCCACATGGTCACCCTGAAGGGCTATCTGAGCATTTGGCTTGTTGGAAAACTTTTTGCTCGGGCAGGCTTTAGTCTGCCATTTATACCTTCCGCTTTGCTTTTATTGAGACTCTCAAAAAGATATCTGCGGACATCCAAAGGACACTCTTTAAATTAACTTGTTCAATATTGAAGGAAAACTATTTTCATCTCAGGCTTCAGTAAATAAATATGTATTTACTGTTTGTATAAAGGTTTCCACGCAAATTGGCCGGTGATTGTCTGTTGGAGAAAGGCAATGGCGAAAATGTAATAAACTGAGTCGGAATAGTTTTATTTTGCAAGACACGAATTTACTTTATCTAGATATTATTTGTCCTCTTGTTGTACTTGTATAAGTACCATTCACTATTAGTGATTTGTCTCTCTAGATACTACATGTGTTGAAATGAGTATTTAAGGAATCTACATATTTATATATATATTTCTTAATTTTAATAAATAATTTTCATTTTATTAAATAAGTATCTGTCTATAATCTATTATAAATTTATATAAAACATATCGTTCCTTAGCCACAATACTGGCTTGAACTTCCCGCGGAACTAGGTTTTATGTAAGATTGTGATTTTCCTTTGAAGATGAATCGACGGAATACCTCATCTGCTATGATCTGAAGTATGTTTATTGCAATGTGTAATACTTTTTACTTTTAAGTTTACAAATACAGCTTTCATACTTCATTATAATATGATTTTTTGCATATTGAATGTTAAAGAGGTAAAAAAGAAACAATTTATTTAAATTTTAGATCCGTGATAATTACCAAATACAGATACGTAACTCTATTAAGCGAGTCTGGTATGTCTTAAAGTTTCCCGTTCCACAGTAGGGAAGCAATTAAAGATTGTAGACCGAGCCGAGTGCGACCCTAACTTCTCAGACAGCCCTGACATGTTTACGGCTTCTCTAGGGGTGTCGCTGTTCCGGTGTGAACACAACTCATCCCGTTTAATTACATTTCACTGATGTGTTTGGGAAAAAAATTAGTGCCAATATCACCACAATTATACAGCAATATATCACTTCAGCAACCTCTCTCCGTCCTCTGCTGGACGGAGGCCTCACGTATTAACTACCTATGCGTATGGACGCATTGAGGTAATGCCCATAATCGCCACGGCTGTGATAGCGGGTTGGCGATCACAGTTAGTGTGTCCAGTCTACTGTGATGATACCAACCCATCATCAATTTTCTATAAAACAAATATTCAGTGACCCTTCAATACAGAGAGTACGTCTGTCCGTCTGTCCGTCCGTCCGTCCATTCGTCCATTCGTCCGCCCGTCCGTCCGTCCGTCCGTCTGTCCGTCTGTCCGTCTGTCCGCAGTATAGCCCAGTGGCCGTTAATACTAGAAATCTGCAATTTGATACAGGTATACATAATTACATATTAATCATGCCAACAAAGTGGTACAATAAAAAGAAGAAATTTTTTTTCGGGTACCTTGTAAATTGTCCCCCCCCAAAATATGAAAAAAAAATCACAAATGGTGGGCTTACAGAATATTTTAAAATAAAACTATTTCGAACATAATCGGCCCAGCCGCTTTTGAAGAACTACGGAACCCTACACTGAGCATGGCCCGACATGCTCTTGGCCGGTTTACTTATAATGTTGTATTTACCCTCTCATATTCGCCTACTTTTATGTACATAACGTATTTGTACTTTTCTCGATTGAAATTGCAATTACACCTTTTTTTAAATGACCTTCGAACCGAACAAGCCTTTAAAACCCGCGTAGGGTAAATTGCTAGTAACTGGCCATTCTCCAGTATCCAAAGAATCCGCTCATAAATATGTAACGACGTTCTTATTTCACAGAATTAGAGTGCACTGGGACATATTTTTGAACATTTTTGTGTGCACCTTATTTTGGATTTGACTGTACTATTCATTTTGGAAGAGGGAAAGTGATTCGCATTGACATGACACATCGTTTTAAAATGAATACTAACCATAAGCAGTGATGGCCAGTTACTAGCAGTTTACTAGCAGTTTAGTGTTAGTGGAGTAACGCGATGTTATCTCGTGTTAATAGCAGCATTAGCTGCAAGGGACCAGAGATGACCTCAACCCTTAGCCCTGATCGGTCTAATGACGGAGATCATGGCTTATCGTAAGAATACGAGGAGGGTTTATTGAAGTACTTAACAATGCCTCACATTAGACCGAGCCGTATCCGTTAGAGGTAGCCACAGTAAAGTCCATTCATCCTTAGCTGTCTTATCTAGTAAACTACTTTCTAACCTAAAAATACACGTTTTCTAAACGTAAACTGCTGTTTCCTTGATAAAAAATTAAGCAATTTACTAATCACTACGGAAGAACTGCACAAATACGGACTCAGGTATTTTGCTATAGGCAAATATGGCAGTTTAAAACAGAAAACGTGTACTTTTAGGTTAGAAAGTAGTTTACTAGATAAGACAGCTAAGGATGAATGGACTTTACCACGGCACCATTATTAAAATTAAAGACGGAGCTATACCAGATCCGTGTGCAAGACGTGCAAGTATGTGTGGCGTGTCGTTGTAGCGTCGGAAATGTCATAGTAGTTGGCACACCGCTTGCACGTCCCGCGCACGTGCACGCCACGCAAGCATCTAATATGACATTTACATACGCTACAACGCACACGCCGCGCACACGCATTCGGTGTTCGGTGTGGCTGGGCCTTAAACGGCAGTACCG
The DNA here is from genome assembly GCA_025490895.1 of Thaumatotibia leucotreta. Taxonomy (NCBI): domain Eukaryota; kingdom Metazoa; phylum Arthropoda; class Insecta; order Lepidoptera; family Tortricidae; genus Thaumatotibia; species Thaumatotibia leucotreta. The sequence goes on along the minus strand of JALPQI010003722.1, from coordinate 60,736 downwards.
CATGTAACGTACACGGAATGGTCTGATATATGACCCTGAATGTGTGGAGGTGATAATTATGACTTTACCTCGTGGTGATGGCGGTAAGGATACATTTGTCACCACCGCAAATCTTCCCGTGGGTATCGTAAGATTTAAGTGTAACTAAATATTCATTGGTAGATTTATGATGGGCAGCAGCGTCATCATATCAGATACTGTATATATATACTGCGATGGTCAACCCGCTTGCCCAGCGAGGCGCTTAAGTATGGGCACTTACTTCAGTTACTTCCTAATCCATATGCATAGTGAATACCCTAATCTTGTTAAAAATCTTTGTTCCTAACACGATCTGGTTATTAAAATCAATATATTTATATTTGATTTCAATTTGAATTAAGCCCTGGATCTTTTCGAATAGTTATAACTGTAAGCAAAATCTGAAAGCCGTGGCAGTTTGCCTCAATCGCAAATAATATTGAGATTGCCCTCAGTGCCCTCGATAAATATTGAACAGATTTTAGCAAGAGAGCTAATTTTGACTTTGTAAGATGTTTGTCGGTCGTGCAATAATTATAACTATACCTAGATATGCAGGAACTAGAGATTGACAAAACTAAACATCGACATGATTGTTATCGATAAGTCTTGTAGTAGTCGATAAACAAATGTAATTAATAAATAATGCGCAGTAATTTAGAGATAAACTACAAGAATCTTATGTTATTGGTGGGGCCCTTACGGATACTCTTCGACCCATCCCATTGGGATCTTTTGTGTAAAAAAAAACTACAAGAAAGCAAATCATATTCAAAACGACACATTATTTGTTCCTTGTATTTTGTGCCCATCAAAAGAACAAAGACTAATAAGAAACACTCTAACGCTATAGACAATAATTCATATGAAGTATTAGACATTTAAAATAAAGCGTAGATGGGTCCTGTATTTCTTGGTTACCTACATGATTTCACGAAGTTAGTATCTTAATTAGAATAGGGTGAACTCATCGATATCAGTTAAGTCAATGTTTGATTTAATCAATCTCTCGTTCCTCACGTGAGACTCAAACATATTACAATATGATTTTATTTCAAGAGTAATTTTAAGTAGGCATTTATGAATAAATAATTATTTAAATGAGGATGCTGCCAGCTCTACGATCACCAGTGGCGTCTTCAATCGATTTAGGAGACAATAAGCGCAACATTTGTTTGATACGAAATGTCTCTTATTAAATATGATTGATTGATGGTCCTTGTCCGGAAGTCGTAAGCTTTTCAAAGATTGATGATTGTCAAATAGTATTTATTGATTTTACTGTATATTCTACCAATTGGAACCTTAGACCACTCAGGAACTCCGTAGCCTAGTTGGTAGTGACACTGCCTACAAAGCTAGAGGTTCCGCGTTCGAATCCCGGCGAGGTTCCCTCCCCGGAGATACCCGGAGAATATTTGTGTATTTATTTGTCACAAATATTTACCACGGTACTTAAAAAAATGCATTCTAACGTCATGTCAAAATAGAGCCTGCTCACCTTGACCGCTTCGATATATCTGATGGAGACTGTACCAAGTTGTCAACTACTTTTAGAATTGGTCGTCATATTTGTATCACATTTGTGACCTATCGTCGTATTCCTAAATTCTGCAATCATATTCGACGAGCGATAGCTCACAAACGTATGAGAATGATAGATTCGTGCGAAAAGTCACGTGACCATTTCGCACCTTTAGAATGAAAGTGACCTAATCCAAAATTTTGGAATTATTAATTATGTACTTGATTAAAAACACCTAAAAGCTTAATATTCCTAATTCGAAAATTTTGGATTAGGTCACTGTCATTCTACGAAGCACGTATCATCAAATTAGGAGCGTTAGGCGAAGATGTTCTTGTTTATACGGTCCGCTCCAAAAACATGTTAACAATGTTGACCCTTACGCCCTGGACATACGTTCAGAAGTGTATACATATTAATGGATAGGTGTATGCAGCCGGTGCAACCAAACTGCTGCACTTTGATGCGGTTTGCTGCAGGCCGCGGCACTCGCTCGAGCGGATACTTACACGACCCGGGTGCTTAGCCAAGTTGCCAATCGCTAACGCTTACCCGTCAATCGTAAACGAAAGGCAGCAGACTGTCTTTATCGCACTAATAAGAAAGAGTGACAGAGAGGGAAAACTACGATATGCTACTAAGCGTTAGCGATTGACAACTTGACTAAGCATCCTGTTTTATGAATCAGGGACTGAAAACAGGGTCTCGAATGCATATTACATAAACACAGGTCAATCTTCATGTCTGCGGTATCTAATTGCCACGACCCCTTTGGGCCACATTCGAAACTGTTTCGCCAGTAAAAATTATATTTATTCTTTCGAAAACGGTAATAGTGTGGGAAGATATTTCTGTCGGTATCGCAAGTGACCATTACTTTTTTTTTTTAATGATCGCCAAACCGCATGTATACGATAAGCGATATAAAAACTTAGTAATAAATGTATATTTCGGTACAATTCCACAAGGGCCAATCTTAGATATAGGTTAGGTTAAGTAGATTGTAGATTTGAAAATAAACAGATAAAAAAATGTATGAAAATGACAGATTCGATCGAAAAATCACGTCACCATTTTCATACATTACCTACATATACAGGGTGTTTGGTTAGCGGTGTCGGAGCTTTTAAGGGCTTAAACTACAATCAATTTCATCGATAAATTACCATACAATTTTTTTTTTGAGCCAACGATAATTAAATGGCGGCCATTTTAAAATTTCAAACAGACGAATACGGGCGCACGTGATATTTCTGGAACTATAAGTTTGTTATCGGCCCCATCCTTGCAAAAAAATCTCCTTAGAGAGCTTATTAAATAAGCAAACTAATTAAGCTAATCATTTGACTCAACCATTTGAACAACAAGGCTAAAAAAATTTTTTATATTAAAAATAGTAAAAAATTCACCTTAATTTTTCAATTAATTTAATTTTGCATGAAAACTAGGTCGTTAAGATAGGTTTTTGGTGTTGATATTTGTTAGTACAGGATGTTAGCTATAAAACAACACCATAATTACATATATACCTTAAGTACTTTAGGAATTAGAAGTGCTCAAACATGCACTGGATGGATGGAAGGCGGCCACTTCACTAGTCAGTACACTGCTGACATTCATTTGTTTATGGATTTTGCATCGGGAACGCTAAATGCAGCTGTTTTGGTGTATGTTTGAGCACTTGTAATTCCTATAGTACTTAAGGTATAACTGTAATTATGGTGTTATTTTTTAGCTAACATACTGTACTAATAAATAACAACACCAAAAACCTATCTTAACGACCTAGTTTTCATGCAAAATTAAATTAATTGAAAAATTAAGGTGAATTTTTTACTATTTTCAATTAAAAAATTTTTTTTTTGCTTTGTTGTTCAAATAGTTGAGTCAAATGATTAGCTTAATTAGTTTGCTTATCTAATGAGCTCTCTAACGAGTTTTTTTTGCAGGGATAGGACCGATAACAAACGTATAATTCCAGAAATATCACGTGCGCCCGTATTCGTCTGTTTGAAATTTTAAAATGGCCGCCATTTAATTATCGTTGGCACAAAATTTTTTTTTTATGGTAATTTATCGATAAAATTGATTGTAGTTTAAGCCCTTAAAAGCTCCGACACCGCTAACCAAACACCCTGTATATTATGATCACTTGACTTCTCGCTTATCGTATACGATGACAGAATTTCAATTTGCCTAGGCCTGCTGGAATTGTAAGCGTTACTAGACTACGACTTATTGATATTAATTCGTAATAGTATGTTCTCGTACAGTTATTTTACACTAAACGCTTTCGCCGGCACTAAGGCGGGTCCTAACCGCCTCGTGTTTGGCTCATTTGCAATCTCCTGAAGCGAGGCGCAAACTGAACACCTACCTACATATACCTACTTATATACGTGTAGTAATGTGACGTGTAGTTACATACGTGTAGTTGTTTACATTACACTGGCTAGCCTTTCCAGTTTGTTTTACAATTCTGTAAAATCGTGTAAAGGACAAAATAGCTTTCAGACATCACAGGATTTCTGCAGGATATATTGCATATCGTTACTTATCATGAACAACCTTGAACAACGTTGTAATTCAAAATAATACGTGCATCTATAATTTGAATTCTAGTACTTACTTCATTATTTGAATTGAAATTACGTAAATGCAGTATGTGTGGTGACGGCAGTAAGAATAAATTTGTCACCACCCCAACTCCTCCTGCGGGTGTCGTAAGAGTCAACTAAGGGATTGAAGTGTCACTGACTATTCTACAAGATTGATGATGGGCAGCAGCGTCATCATAGTGGATACATTACTGCGATCGTCAATCCGCTTGCCCAGCGTGGCGATTATGGGCATTTACCTCCTAATGCGTCTATACAGATGTAGTGAGAAATGACTTGCCTTCGGAAACGTTCGTCAACGTCATGCTGTTTCAGTCTATCTCACTGAGACTGACAGTAATAGCTGTCATGCTACTTCAGTCAGACTCGGTGACACTGCCTGAAACAGCATGTGTTTACGAACGTTTCCGAAGGCAAGTAATTTCTCACTACACCTGTACGCATGATTAATAGTGATGATGATGAACTGCAGTATCTAGAAAAACAGCGTTATTCATGATAAGCGTCGATATGGATCTATTTAGAGGTAAAAAATAGCTTTACGTCATTGTAAATTATGGTTTTAAAATTGTAAAAACGGTACTCGTAATATTATCTGTCAGTCAGTAGTTATTTACCCCGTTGCTTCGAAGAGGTTTATGTAATATACCGACTCTTCAAGGCATTAAAATTTAAAATTAAGAAGTAGTTTTTATCATAAGTTGTAAGTATTTCATTATAAATCCACCCGTTTATATTTGTGTGCCAACTTGCCGATGGTCTTGAGCTTTTGCTTTAATATATTACTTCTATTTTAGTTTCAAATAAAATAAATAAACATATATATGTCTTATCTTCCCCGACTGCTGGCAATATAAGGTAGATATATATGTAGCTCCAAAGGGCACAGAATATATTTTATGATCCGTTTGCATACATCAGACCAACGCAATCGCAAAACGAGCAAAGTTCAGAAACCAGTTTTGTCCGCGCATCAACTTTTATATGCCGAGCACGCTCGCAGCAAACATCGGGCCTTGTAATGTTCTCGTCGCCCACCGACCACATGTGACAACAATTCTATTAATCGAAACCTGTGTTCATGACATCGTGGCATCGAATAGAGATTATATTATTTTAATCGAAAGGTAAAAATAAATAGGTAAAGGGTGTAATCACGTCGGTGTAAAAAACAGGAGTCCACTGGAAGTGGGTGGCGCAAAACCGATCATTCAATCTTTGGGGGAGGCCTATGTTCACTAGTGGACGTCTTTCGGCTGATGTGATGATAATGATGACGATGATCTTAAAATTTTGTTTGAGAGCATTAATTTTATTTCGGGTGTCGATGGTCGGTGGTTACCGACATAGCATATCGGGTAAGCAAGCTGAAGTGGCAATGGGCAGGGCACATTGCTTGAAGAACCGATGGCCGTTGGGGCAAGAAGGTACTCGAGTGGAGACCACGTACTGGCAAGCACAGCGTGGGACGTCCACCCGCAAGGTGGTCAGACGACCTGGTTAGAGTTGCGGGGACTCGGTGGATGCAGGTCGCATCCATCCGGCCAAAGTGGATGTCCTATGGCTGAAATTATGAATTATTACTCGATTTCTCGATATCAGGGTTGGTCCCATAGTAAAAGTTGCTCAGTATAACTTAAATACTTACACGTATAGACCATCTGACGTTTTCAGCGGGTGGAGAAATACCCTGTATGATAGCAGTCTGTAGAGTACAATCAATTTATGAGTTCGGGGCCCCAAAATCGGGGCCAAATACTCAATCTTCAATATAGGCTGATTAAATTGCCACTATCCATGGGTTGCGTCATCGGCTTCGTTAAGGCTTATTAAGGCAGTTCGGCTGCTAGTGTGTAATTATGCTAACTTCACGCCGTAAAATGGAACGACACTACATAAATAAGTGGATGTTGGAGGAACTACGAACTCTATTTTGTCCAGTAAGTATCTAATCAATAGCGCCTAAAACTAAAGTCTATTAATTTCACGGACTAAAACAGTATGAACTATCCAAATACAACGCAATCTAACGAATACTATCAGGTATTGTCACAATAAATAGAAAACTAGACATCAGATAACTACATAGCTAGTTTATTACCGATTCACACTATCGAAATTTTCGTTCAAAACAAGAAATAACAATTATGTAGATATTATGCTATTGACCTGTCTGTTCTATTCTCGAAATAAAATGAACTTCATAATTGAACATTATCAGTCCCTACTTTTATAAACTTCTACTTACTTATGAACCATTATGCCGTAGCCACGTTTATCCCCCAATCTCAAAAACGGTAAAGAAACCGCACTTATTCGCAATCTCGTTTTCATCTACATTCAACTAATACACTTAGATCTCTTTCCCATTATACTTTAAGAAAATTCCAGAACTAAATGTCCGTAGCGCTAATCTAGCGAAAGAGTCTAGAATACTAAAAAGGCTAGAACGTTAAAAAGGTTCGAGATGGGACGTGGTAATTATTGGAAGGGTCCTTTGAATACCCGATCTTATGAAGTTAATTTTAATGCAATTTTATGCAGTTGCTATTCTTTGTCAATTGGGTCTTTTGATAAAAGATATTGCTACGTAGTTATGCGACATGTACACATACGACAATATATTGATTTAAACTTTCATGATTAAGTTAAGACCCGCTTGTCTTTAAAATATGATGTACATTACAAGTTTCAGATCCTGAGTATATATATAAACATTCATAATATCTAAACTTATAAATATATATTTTTTTTTAATTTTGCAGGTATTGATTGGGATCATAGGATTTCGTTTTAAATACCATAAATTTAATGCCAATGCTTTATTCCTCGAATACTTTTCTTGAGTTTGAAGTATTGTTTTTTATTTGATAAATAAAAGTTAGCATAAGTATTTATGTACGAAGCTAATACGGTAAATTTATAAGTTCCTAATAAGTACCTACGAACTCTTGTATTTTCTTTAGAAATTTTGTATATTAATCACAACGAAGGAACTTGGATTACGAAATCAATGATGGTTTTAGAACGCTAAACGTACAATAAAATTTTGAGTAAGTAACTTAAAGTATTTCGGATTATCTACTTTATACGAGACATAATATTTTCCGTTCAATCGTATTTGTCAGCCTCTGTAGCCTAGTTGGTAGTGACCCTGCCTACGAAGCTGGAGGTTCCGGGTTCGAATCCCGGCGAGGGCATTCTTTGTGTATTTATTTATCACAAATAGCTAGTGATTAGATTCACAATACCATTGGAAAAATTCGCTGTGATCGACGGAAGGTCGTCTGGTGTAATTGGAAGCACGTTGGACCGGCAATCCAGAGGAAGCGGGTTCGAATCCCGTGACAACCAGAGTCTTTCGTAGTTGATTTTTTCTATGGTAAGCACATCTGTTACGACATTGTGGGATTATCCGCATTGTAAAAAAGTAACTTCAATATCAATTTGTTTAATTATAAAAATAAATTGATGTTTTCTAATCTTGTATTGATTACAGCGCCCTCTCTAGCAAATTCAACGCAGCGTAGAGTTGCCGAGCTTGCAGACGATTATGTGATGCATACGTCTTAGGAGTGTGGCTTAAGGTTGTAGTACCTTCGAAACATTACGTACAGATGTCGCTAGTGATTAGATTCACAATACCATTGGAAAAATTCGCTGTGATCGACGGAAGGTCGTCTGGTGTAATTGGAAGCACGTTGGACCGGCAATCCAGAGGAAGCGGGTTCGAATCCCGTGACAACCAGAGTCTTTCGTAGTTGATTTTTTCTATGGTAAGCACATCTGTTACGACATTGTGGGATTATCCGCATTGTAAAAAAGTAACTTCAATATCAATTTGTTTAATTATAAAAATAAATTGATGTTTTCTAATCTTGTATTGATTACAGCGCCCTCTCTAGCAAATTCAACGCAGCGTAGAGTTGCCGAGCTTGCAGACGATTATGTGATGCATACGTCTTAGGAGTGTGGCTTAAGGTTGTAGTACCTTCGAAACATTACGTACAGATGTCGCTAGTGATTAGATTCACAATACCATTGGAAAAATTCGCTGTGATCGACGGAAGGTCGTCTGGTGTAATTGGAAGCACGTTGGACCGGCAATCCAGAGGAAGCGGGTTCGAATCCCGTGACAACCAGAGTCTTTCGTAGTTGATTTTTTCTATGGTAAGCACATCTGTTACGACATTGTGGGTTTATCACAAATGTTTGTTCCTTGGTCGTGGCTGTGTATTATGTATCTAAGTATCTATACGTATCTATCTATTATGTATATCGTCGCCTGGTACCCACACCACAAGCCTTAATTGAGCTTACCGTGGGACTAGGTTGATTTGTGTAAGATGTCCCAAGATATTTATTATTATTATTTAATATATTATTCTGTTTACTTAACTGATAAATTAATCGTAGCGGACAAAATCATACTTATATTTTACTAAGATCGCAAACAAGCGTACGACTCACCTTATGGGCTAGGCTATTGTAGCCGGTATTCATCACATGTCTTAGTATGTATTGAGTGTCGCAGAAATTAAACCATACATATTATATATGAAGACAAATCAGCACGTAATTTCAGAGAGGACTAGGACTATCTGGACTATATTTAATTTTTAGTAGTTTAATGAGCAAAAATGTATTAATATATGGTTTACAGTGTGGTGGCCCTGAAAATGTTTTAACTACTAACTACTGCAGTACAGGCTTTGCCTAGTGCAGGAACCAGGCTAACTATTGTTGTAAACCTATACCACGAATAAATGTCTTATGTCTTATGTCTAAAACATAATTCCATCTTATATTATATCTTATCATATCTTTGAGAAAGTTGTGCCAACTTGGTTTCTAAGTTTGTATAGGTGTTTGCTATCTAGTACACCCTAATAAATGTAATGTGTAACTATGATTTTTGCCATCGAGATGACACAAATACCTCATTAAAATTCAATCAAATTAGTCACTAGTCCCTACCAACAGTACCAATAAAGTTACCTCAGCGTAACAATCATCTTGTATCCATACCAGGTGAAATTATGTACGTTATTAATTTACGAGACGCACCAATTACACATACAAGACGGTGGCAATATCGTCAATTGACTAGGGACTTCGTTAAGACATCAAATTCATCGATAAGTACATACCTACATATTTCGAAATGACATTTCATATTTGCTTGATAAGCTTCAGTGGATAAATATAAAATAACTAAAATATGCTGATTACTACCCAGGTACCCAGAAATGTTATCTATGTATTATTGTAACGTTTTCGTATTTGATCAATTTTCATCCAAAGGAAACTTAATTCTCGGCTGCTTTACAAATGAGCCTAATTTAGATAAAATCTCGAAGTCATAAATAAGGTCATTTCTGTCATAAGAAAGAATAACTTAACATACTCGATAAAATAATATCTAGTGGAAGTTCCTAGCAAAATTTTGTTCGCGCCATCGTCACTAGAAGTCTGCGCATCATAGATACGTATATTTTCAAACAGGAAATGTTTCCACATTCCCCACCATTTGGCCAGTCCCCCGGGGCCACTACGAGTGGACAGCGACGCCACAAGCCGCCGATTGCGAGGCAACGGCTGTAGAGGGAATAGATAAACAGCTTACGGCCTGTTTCGCAATGCCCGATATATCCGTCAGATAAAATTATCACCACCCTTTTCCCCAGGCGTATAAAATTCGGGGATGGTGAGGCAAGCAAGTATTTTGACCTAAAGGTTACTAATTTATACTGGAAAATCATCATCATCATCAGCCTATGATAGTCCACTGCTGAACGTAGGCCTCTCCTGTTTATGCGTATAGACGCATTAGGAGGTAAATGCCCATAATCACCACGCTGGACAAGCGGATTGGCGATCGCAGTAATGTGTCCACTACGATGACGCTGCTGCCCATCATAAATCTTTTATCAAATAATGGTCAGTGACACTTCAATCCCTTAGTCGACTCTTATGACACCCGCAGGAGGAGTTGGGGTGGTGACAAATATATTCTTACTGCCGTCACCATACGGCCCACTATACTGGAACGTCCAAATTTAATTAAAAATTCAAAGTAATAGGATAAATTATTCGTAACTCACTACGTATTTACACAGAAATTAAAATGTTGTGTGAAATTTTAACATCAGATTAATGAATCTGTTAAAGTTAGGCTCCAAATTACAGTTTTAAAATCATGCATGATTAAATATTTATTATTAATACGTTCTAGGCGAGTTTTGTGAGAAGAGTTTTGTGAGCAAAATAAATCTATCATCAATCTACCTTACCATACCTGGGCATTTACCATCTAAAAACTTGATGGGTCATGAATTTTTAGGCACATAAATGACACTTATTAACAATTATTTATGGCATGCAAAGGGTCGGCTTTAATTTTAATGGGAAATCCTATTCACTTTGATGCTGACTAATGAGATTTTGCTTGAATTTAGATTTGCACGCTGCGGAAACACGAATCAAAATTAATAGACCGTTCATAATACATTAAAATACTCGTATTTATACCTTTATTACGTACGAATGCTATTCGTTTAAATTAAAATCATCAGTCGTATAAAAGTTTTTGTCAATAAAGTAAATAATAATTTAATAAACATGTATTTTGCTCAAAAAATTTTATAAATTAATCTAGTTTTATGGCAATAATCACCAAATAAAAAAAAATAAAAACATACTTCAACACCCAACTTGATGCCAACGGGAAAATCTCGGGGTTATACACGTTCGATCACAAAAAAAAAACATCAGAGAGTAACGCACATACAAGAAAACAGTCGAATTGAGAACCTCCTCTTTTTTTGAAGTCAGTTAAAAATGATTAATGTTTTGTGCATGCGATGATGAGACACTTAGTGTTACGTTGTTCATATCAAAAATAAAATAAATAAATAAAGTGATTGAAGTGTCCCTGACCATTCATTTATCAAGGATTTATGTTGGGCAGCAGCGTCATCACATTACTACGATCGCCAACGTGCTTGCCCAGCGTGGCGATTATAGGAATTATCTCATAATATGTTTATAATTATAGTAAATCATAGGCTTATGATATGACGTGGATGTCAAAAATAAAATATGAACAATCTGACGTCTGACACAGTTAAAAGTTATAAAAGTAAATGTATAGCTCGTACCCGGCCTAGTTGGTATAGGCCATTAATTAGTATCGCTTTACAATAAACTCGACACTTCGGGTTGCTCTATTTTATATGATAACGGTCGAGCACGAACAGGGTTTCATATTCTGTTTCAAAGTTGCGAAAATGATATGTTTTCATTTAATTACCAGCATGTATTCATTACATATTCGTAATTACTTATCATTTTGGTGGACGGCAGCTTTGTCTTTCTTTAATAAGCCATTTTATTTCATGGAAAAATCCCTGAACAATTCGCTAGTAAAAATTTGTAATTGACTTTTAGTCCACAAGTATTTACTCTTTTTTGTGGACGAGTTGTGACACATCCACGATTAATAGGGGCGCCATTTTAAGGGATGTATATGTGGAACTACCTTCAGCCTTAGTTAGACGGATTGGAGGTAGACCCATGGGAGTTTCAGGGGCATACGAGAACGGGCTGCCGCTCGGTGAGTTCATATTATTGAATATGTTATTTGTCTCAATGACATTGAAGAAGATTCTTGAAGTTTAGTTTAGTTTAGTTTAGTTTAGTTTATTTAATCTCAATATACAAGTTTCGTATAAGTAGGTATGTAGTACATTTTGCTTATATTACTACTCATATATTGAACGTTCAATAATAATGAAAAATTATATTACTTACTAATCAGTAAAAAATTATAAACAAATCAAATTATAGCACAAATTATAAACAATCAAATTAAATATAATATAAATAAAAAATTAAAATCTGGTACTAGGGGTACCTATCAATAAGTTATAATATAACAAATAAAGTAATAAAATGTCAATCTTAATGCTAAAATACAATAAAAATTAAAATCTGGTACTACGGGTACCTATCAATAAGTTATAATATAACAAATAAAGTAATACAATGTCAATCTTAATGCTAACAAATGTGTATAAGTATGAATTACAAAGGTACTGAAATGTCAATTATTATTTATTTCATTATGTTGATAAAGTCATTGACTGAGTAAAATGGCTTTTCCAATAAGTGGTTCCTTAGCTTGCGCCTGAATGTTTCTTCACAGCATTCTCTCTTTATATTGTCAGGTAGGTGTTCGTAGTAGGTCGGCCCTATTACTCGTGGATTCTTCGCGTGAAGTACTGTGCGTCGCGGTACTGTCCTCAATCTACCAGAACTACGAAGGGTCTTTCCTACAACCTCCACTCGCTTGAACTGTGACAGGTTCCTTCTCACGTACATAATGACTTCATAAATGTAGTGCGAGTAGTGAGTCATTATCCTGTGTTCGACAAACAGCGCTTTGCAAGATTGCCTTTGGTTTAGGCCAAACATTGCGCGCAATGCCCGCTTCTGCATGACCATGACCCTACCAGCATCGGTCGAGTTGCCCCACAGGACCACGCCATATGTCATGAGCGAGTGGAAGTTGGAGAAATACACCTGCCTCAATGCTTCATGGGACACCAGTGGTTTAAGTTTGCGTAGTGCAAACACCGCTCCACCCAGCCTGTTACACAAAGAATCCACGTGTGGTTTCCAGCTTAAGGTTGGGTCCAACGTGAAGCCTAGAAATTTACTCTCTTCGCTCATAGGGATGGGAGACTGGATGTTGACGCTTTTGACGCGTCTGCCGGAGAACTGCATGACGTTCGATTTGGCTACATTTAATATCAGTCCGAAGATTAAAATATTAAATTTAAATCAAATAATGCTGTCGGTTTTCTAAAAATCTGCATCACATTCCTCAGTTTCAATAAAAGCATCAGATCATGGTTCACACTTAGGGCTGCGTCCCACGCGAACCCTTTGCGGGACGCATACTTCAGGGCCCCAGAAACGGGACGTCCCGCATATAGTGGGACGGTTGGCAGCCCTTCACACTGTATATACACACCTAGCTATCCGTGTGGTCTGCTTCGACCTACCTGTGAGGAAGGAGAGTCTTCTCATAGCCGGGAAGGGGTGGTTCCCCGACGTGTCGAGCAGGTCGAGCTGGTAGACCTCCCCTCGGATGCGGTACAGCTTCCGGTGGAAGTCCTCGATGGTGGGCGTGTAGCAATCCTCGAACTTGGTGCCCAGGAACCGCGCCACCAGCGACGTTTTGCCCGCGCGGGCTGATCTAAGGGAGGTGGGAGATCGTTAGAATTGTTGGGAATTAGGTCCACTACACCAGCCGCCAATCAGCGGTGTGGTGACGACGGGAAGAATACATTTGTCACTCCTGTAGTAAGATTCGACTAAGGGATTAAAGTGTCAATGAATATTCCTATATTTCTTTATAGAAGATTGATGATAGGCAGCATCATCATAGTGGACATACTACTGCGATCTCCAAGCGTGCCGATTATGGGAATTTATCTCTTAATGCGTACGCACATACAAATAGGAGTCTAGGAGATGCCTACGGCCAGCAGTGGACGGAGACAGGCTCATGACGTGCCGTGACGAGGGCCATTGCACCAAATAAACTGGACAGATCAATCAACATTATACTGGTTTTCGCAACTATTTCAGACTACTACTTATTACTACTATTTGACAGTAAATGTCCTAAAGTCATCACTTTTATTGGCTAACTAGGTACTTAATCTACTCGTACCGGCTTTCCAACCTAGAGAGGACATATCTATCTATCTTTCGTATCGTCTTATCGAGATTAAACGATGTTTTCGAAAAATAACTTCGAGTCTGCTTTTGAACCTGTTTTCAAAATCTTTGTGTTAATTATTTTGAATAAAACATCTACTTACTTAAAACGTTTGATATATGCATTTCAATATGTTATCTTAATTTGTAACTGCTTGCTCTGCACTAGATATTTGCGTAAATTGCATACAATTAGTAAAAGTATACATAATAATGAATAATGCTTCTTATTCTAGTTGTTTAATGCAAGGACTATAGAAGTAAATACCTTGTAATAATCTTGCTGAGCTTTAAGAGACATTTTTTCTCGTTAACAGCAAAGGAAAGCTTAGAGTACTTAGAAAGTAAAAAGAAAATTACAAGCAGGTACCACCCACGGATACTCATTTAAAAAGGAATACTTATACAGATTGAGAGAGCTTACACAAGACGAGAACGAAAATGGAAAATATTGTCAATAGCCATCTTAAGTACTAATTTAGAAGAGTTATTTTATTATTTGATAACGTCAGAATACAGGTATTTTAATTTTACTTGGCTTCTGAAAAGAAAGTTACGGTTCTGGGTTCGAATCCCGCTGAAGGCATTTAACCATTTGTGTTTTTTTATTAATGTTTTTCTATGTAGGTATTTATCAACCGACTTCAAAAAAAAGACCTCCTCCTGAATGTTTTTTTATGTCTGTTACCTCAGAATTTTCGACTAGGTGATCCGATATTGATAGTTATTTTTTAATTTGAAAACTGATTGTACTGCACTATAGTAAATGTTGTTTAGTATGACTATACGATGTATACTTTTACGTTGTGTGCGATGTTCTTAGTAATTCAGGAAATGTCATTTATATACCGTCCGTTATTCTTGAAAACGTGTAAATATACTATATTTTCACAATTAATTATGTACGCCTAATTATTTTAATATAACTTCAAAGAAGGAAAACAAACAGTCGCTTTTCATATTAATTTAAAGCTTGGCAGCGACCGAATTTGCTCCTGAAGTCGGAACCCAAACATTCTCCGGGCAATTAAACATTTCGTCGAATTAAGGTGTTCGTCAACAACTTATGTTGGATTTGTTAAGTATTTGTTTAGGATCCTCTGAGTTTCTGGCAGACATGTTTACAGGAAAATATGAATCTCGACACTTTACGTCGAGCGTGTAACACGTGGGCATAATTTTGTTTTACTACAATTATGCAATTAGGCACGCTAGAGTTAATTTACTTGCGTTGTACAGACTCCGGGGTGTAAAAGCTGAAAATAAATGAGAAATGAGATACAAACGTAATTAATTTAAAAAATCTCATCTCTTTTTAAATTGACTCGTTATATTATTATAACAGAAAGACGTCCACTGCTGGGCACAGGCCTCCCTTGAATTTCGTCAAATTTTCGGAATCTTACCCAGCTCATCGGATCATCTTAAAGTGGCCTTAGGTACTTGTATTATACGTAAGGTGCAGTGGGCCAATTACGAATGTCAGGATGCTTAGCCAAGTTGCCAATCGCTAGCGCTTGCTAGCGCATCATAGTTTTCCCTCTCTGTCACTCCTTCGTAATAGTGCGACAAAGAGGGAAAACTACGATGCGCTAGCAAGCGCTAGCGATTGGCAACTTGGCTAAGCACCCAAGAATGCTCATAATTTCGCAATCTTACATCAGCTCGTCTTAGTCCACTGCTGCGTAGGGTTCTCCTATTAACTAAGCGTATGGCTATGGACGCATCGTAACGCTGGGCAAGCAGGTTGGCGATTGCAGCAGTGTTTCAACTAAATATAATGACATTAATGACGCTGCTTCCCATCATAAATGTTCTATCAATGAATGGTCAGTGACACTTTAATCCTTAGTCAAAGAGCCCTTAGTATTTCGCAATCTTGATATGATGGAAAAAATGGTGTTTTGTATGTGACTTTCGAAATAATCCCTCTGCACTTGCACCTTATGTGCATGGTTTAGTGTTTAAAGTAGATTGTCACTAAAATAGAAAGCTCGAGCTGATTCATCAATTAACATATGTTTTAGTTATCTGTTCGCAAAGCAGTTGTCAAAGAGCCTCAATCGAGTTCCATCAAAGTGAAAGTTCGACCCAAACCGAGTCCAGATGCCAGACAGATTGAGACAGATCTCCGTAATCCGTATCAACGAAACTCACAGGTACCAAGTACAGTCAAGGGCATAAATATATATACGATTTTAAACCTTATGCTCCAGACATAAGTAAAAAGTGTACAGATATTTTTGCCCTTGACTGTACAAGTATTTATAAGAAGTACCTACAAGTATTTACAGAACATTTCGTTTCGACGAGATGTGTGGGCGAAGGTATAATTTTATTTTATTGGTAACTGTGAATATTGAGAATACTGTGAATATAAAACCACAATCAACTAATGACAATCAGCAATACAATTTGTATGGAAAGTCAAGTGCAAAAATATGTATCGAAAGAATTCTCTTATAAATATGTTACGACGTTCTTATTACACAGAATTAAACTGAATAAAATAATAAATAAATATAAATTATTGTGAACGTGAAACTTGTTTGTGAACGGAGTATTAATTTTGTTATATCATGAACCTAACCCATCTCTAAAAATGTTTTTTTTTATTTTATTTAAAGATATTGTTATCTTAGAGATTGAATGTATACATTTGAAATGTATCCATTTTTTGTGCACACTGATCGTCACTATTTTAGCATTAATGAAACAGATTTAAGTATTAGATGTCATATACCGAAGTTTACCAAAGCTGGAGTTGGGATTTGAACCCAAGTCCAGCTTTCGCTGCCACAGAATTAGATTTGGATAGAAGAAACAAGTTCATTCATTTGTATGGCGGCCGAGCGTGTCAGATTTTGTACTGAAGTTGTTACTTGCCTATGATTTTAAATATGTCTCAGGCCCTTGAGTATTCATGGATTTCACTGAGTTCATTTAACACGCTAAGTAGATAGAGTTTGCTTGATCTATGGTATATATATATAATTATGTATGACATCTGTGTTCGCTGCTCATACCTAAACCTTTTGGACACTCCAGCTTAGCCGACACCGATTTCTCGGGTATACGCAATCTATCAAGATAGATTTAACGATTTGCTTAGAACATGCCCTTACAAAGAGCACTAACAAATAACTTACACAAGGAGAATCGCGGCAATCTCAGTATGACGTCAGCTGCAGTAAGCCGGCTCGGCTCGAGCCACCGCGTCGAAGCTTCATTATCAAGATAACGATCACACCTACTCGTGCCGTCGCGGCGTTGCGCTAATTGCCACTCGAATTATGCACACGCCAATTTACCTTCTCACCTTGAAGGGATGTAATCACCAAATTAAAAAAAAACTTCAAGCGATTTCTCCAAAATCCCTTCATCAGATCCCGACTCTTTGCCTATGGGACTATCTTAGTTTGTTTTAAAGTCGATTAAAAAAAGAATTATCAAAATTGGTTGGCGTAATATTGAGTTATTCGTCCATTTGTCGTGCACATGCTTAATGCAAATTTAAGTCATATAGTTTTCTCATGGATGCCATAGTCAGAAATGGACCAAATTAAAATGGGACCAATAGGTAAGCATCCGCTTTCAAATTAAAATCTGTTCACCCAATCGGAAGTTCTGAGGTAACAAACATAGATATAAAAAAAATTAAAACCTCCTTTTTATGAAGTTGAAAATACAAAAATGCTGGCTCATAGTACTTAGAAGCACTTTAAATTCTTCACTTCTTCAGTCTTTTGATGATCAGCCGATGAATTTATAGAACCTCGGAACTACTGATGTGATCTTATCTTCTGGATTACATGATCACTGGATCAGATCAACACTATGGACGAATTAGACGAATCAGTTAGGAGGTAAATGCCCATAATCGCCACACAGGGCAAGTAAGTCGGGAGTTGCAATAGTGTTATCCACTATGATGAGGCTGCTGCTTATCATCAATATTCGGTCAAACGAATATTCAGTGACACTTCAATCCCAGTCGACTCTTATGACTCCCACGGGAAGATTTGACGGGACATAATAACACCAAAGTAAATGATAATCGTCTCATCCAGATATATAAAGTCTTCGTTTCCACTTCTGTTCTGTTTCTGTTGTGGAAACGCACTATCTACTTAGTTAAAGCTAGACTAATTAAAAGCCGCTTGCTTGTCAGATTCATAACGAGTGTTGGCCGGAGTGGAAACTGCAGCCTGCGGCGTGACGGCGGCGGAACCTGACACGCGGCCATTGTACCCGAGGAAATCAGAAAACTATGGAAAGTATAAACCCCTTATTCATAAGTAACGTCTCCTAACTTAGCGAGCCGCTAAGTATTTGTCCCATTCAGTCTTACAGAAATATTGATAAGAGCGAAAAGGACAAACAATACTTAGGAAGGATTAAGGAATTTAATATAATTTTAATTGTTGGCATTATACATGTGTGATTTCCCTGGATTTACAAGCACCCATAAGACACAATAACTATTTACTATCAGAACGAATTAAAAACAATCATTTACCCAAGCCGTGTGGTGACGGCAGTAAGAATACATTTGTCACCATACCAGCTCTTCCCGCGGGTGTCGTAAGAGGCGACTAAGGGATTGAAATGTCTCTGACCATTCTTTGACATAAAATTGATGGTGGGCAGCAGCGTCATCATAGTCGACACATTACTCCGATCGCCAATCCGCTTGCCCAGCGTGGCAATATGAGCATTTACCTCCTAATGCGTCTACACATGGTTGATAGGAGAGGCCAGTCCAGCAGTGGACTGAGACAGGCTGATGACGTGACGTGACGACCCAAATCGAATCTTCCATAATAAAGACCTCTTCACATAACTGCGCGAATAAATCTCTCTGAAGACACATTTTACGACTTCATCGTTAAATATTGATACATGTAATGGCTCCGAACCCTCGATATAACCCACGATATTATTTAATATCTATTCACAGAATCCGTTGGAACCTTTAATGAAGGAATACTTAGGTTACAAACTTCATTAATAAGTAACTAAGTTATACCGACTTCTATATTAACAAAATAATTACAATTAAGAGCAGATTAATTAAATGTAGCGTACCTACAGGTTGCTGAGAAGTTTGGAAACATATAAGACATACGAGCCCCGATGCATATGTTCTCGTCCAGTTAGACAGTTTTTCGAGATTATCCCGTTCATCCGGGGGAAAAGGTTTAGAGACAAAACCTTCACTATTCAATAGTAGTACTAAAGTAGTTTCTTTGAGTATAAAATATTTGGACTTAATAAATCAGAATAAAAAAAAACTATTTTACGAGAGGTATTTTTTTAAATTTTTTCCACAATTTTTAATTTTGTAAATAATCAATGAATGTAAAGAACGCCATTAATATTAAAGACGACATGGTACACCTGATGCACTGCGAATTTTGCGTCAAGCTTATAAGCGCGGAATTACGGTGGTGAACGAAAATATAATTTAGACACTGGTGTTAGCGACACGACGTCACGAACGATGAACGCCTAGGAATAAGATAAATCCTGTAAATAAATGATCCTCACGTAATTAAGTTAGATATAAGTAATCAGTAACGTATAAGTAATTTCATGAACTCAAAATGTATGAACAGAGCCTAGAAACATTTTCTCGTCGTTTATTGGCTAATATTGTCTGCCTGAACTTACCGTATAAGATTTAGAATGTCGCATTTTGTACTATGTATGAACCATTTGATACCTCGCCAGAACCTAATTAACGTAAGAAATGTAACTGTATAACCCGTTAAATATAGGTCAGTTACCTATTCAAATGATGCAATGGACCCTTGGGTCAATAACCCAACGCAATGTTTAAAATAAAGGTTTTAACCCAAAACATTGCAGGTAAACTGAGAACAATAGAGAGAGCCGAACGTCTATTGTTTAGAATGTAAACAATTCCGCATGTGTTTTTGTTGTAAACGTTGGATAACCACGTGTAGGATTTATTTACAAACAATGAATGTAAACATTACGGCATGGATTGATTAAAATTAGGTAAATGTATTTAGAACTTAGCGAAAGTAGGCTAGTATAAATCGAACAATGTGAAGTCCACCAATCAGCGCGCAGCATTTTCGGACCAGTAGAATTAGTGAGCGAAACAGACTTAGATTTCATGAAACAGAAATAAGCTGCTTTTTGATTGGTCGACATGTTTTGACGATTGGCTGAAAATCACAGCCAGTGATGTATATATACGCGACGCATTTTGTATGGAGCAGTGTCAAGCTGACCTCCACCAAGAGAGGAACAATAAAAGGAAGAAAAATGGATCCTGCCTATTAATCAGAAAAAGCCCTCCTGCCGTTCCAGCCCTCCTCATCAGTAGACCGGCCCACGTGTATCCGAGCTCTGCCAACTGGAGTTGTCGGCAGGCAATGCTGGGTACGCTGTACTCAACATTTTTGGTCCTTCGAGCGTCGGATAGCGAACCAGTCCGAACCTTCGCGAGCAACGTCAACTACTTCGGACCGAACTACGGATGGTTGACTCAGCGGATACACGCAGCGACCGATCTACTGAAACTCCGCATCGTGTTCCCGGACCCCTCAGACTGAACCTGAGACATCGACTGCGTGCACGAACCCGGAACCTTAGCACCGCAGCGATGACGGGACGAAGAGGAATCACGACGAGATCAATGTCGTCGATTCACGACGATGAAGAACGAAGACGCTTTCTGGCGGCCGGAGCGGAGGCCGCCGAAATGAAGCGAGCCAGAGCCGCGCGCACGGAGGACGAACTCAGCAACACTGACACCAGTGAGGGCGGTGACGCACGTGGGCATATGGAGGGGAGCGAGCCATTAGCCCCGCCCACATCGCAACCGGCCGACGGGGGAACGCTTACACTCGAGCGAGCGCTAGATCATGCGCGCACAGCTAGTCGCTCGGCGCCCGCGGCGCCGGACACACGTGCCGCAAGCGCTATAGCGCCAACGAGCGCGCCGAACGACGACTCCGTACGAACTTATACGGAGCGGGAACTTCGCGAGGATGACCGAACGAGACAAGTATCCTTCGCACCACACCGAACAATAGAACCATGGAACAAAGGCATTGAACTTATGCAACAATTACGAGGAAAACAAAGAAGACTTCTAAGCGAAGCGGAAGCATTGAACAAAAAACTCGAAGCGTTGCGGCTGGGGATCGAGGCCGCGGAACCTGAGGCGCTTACGAGGAATTATGAACCAGAGGATTGGGCGTACGAGACACGCGAGCCGGCATCGAAACGTCGAGCACCGAACCCTGAACCACGCTCGATGTTCGAGACTCCGAGAACGAGGAGGCCTGCTGAGCGATCGCCGAGCCCCGAACTAGAGAGGACCCGCGAACGGAAAAGGTCACTCTCGCCTGAACCCGAGCGAGCCTATGAACGTGAAAGGCCGTTCACCCCCGAACCGAAGACCTCCGCGAGAAGGAGGCAACAGTACTCGCGTTCGCCGAGTCCGGATGCGAGAACTCCAAGAACGCACATCTCGACACAGGAGAGCATCGCCGCCAGTATGTTCGAGATATTTGAAAAAATGCAGAGGGCTGCGAGACCTGCACCGAAAGAAATATACGAATTACCTGCTTTCTATGGTAATGTCAGCGAGTGGCGCAGTTTTTATAATACACACAACGAGACAGCGACGAGATACAAGTTTACCGAGTACGAGAACGTGGCGAGACTGCGAGTGGCGCTGAAAGGAGAAGCCAAGGCTTGCGTCCAACATGTCCTGGCTACAGCTACTCGTCCAGACCTCATCATGCGCATATTGAAGAAACAGTACGGACGGAGCGAAGTACTACTCGACCGAGCACTAGAAGACCTACGTCGGCTGCCTACCGTCGGGCCGACAGCGCACGATTTAAATAACTTCGCTATCAAGATCGCAAACATAGTATCTACAGTAATGGATATCGACCGCCGCCACTACGCTGATAATCCTATGTTAATAAGGGAAATCACCGACCGCCTGAGCCCCCATCTACGAAGCCGATGGTGTGACTACGCCCGTGCACACCGCTACTCAGACGAAGCTGAAATAATCCAGCTGTCGGACTTCCTGATGTACGAGAGCGAGCAGGAAATGAAATACTCGCACGCTAGAGCCCCTCTAACATCGCGACGGACTGCTACCGCGACATCGAACGCCGTGTCAGCGCAGGCGCGGTATGAGCGCAACACGAACCGACCGGTTGCCCGCCCTGCCCTGTCCCAGTCGCGCTCGTCGCAGCCGTTGCCCTCGAAAGTGGTATACACCACGAACGCCACTACGAAGAACCCGCGTGCAATCTGCTTATATTGCGGAGGAACCCACGGAACGACAGATTGCCGCAAATTAGCTGCCCAACCCGTCGGAGCGAGATGGGACTGGGCGCGACTGAACAGGGTGTGTTTTCGCTGCCTCAACGACAAACATCAGCGCCAGTACTGCCGAGCGAAGAGATGCGACGTACCAGGCTGTCCGCATCCCCACCACCGCTTGCTACACGCGGATAAGCAAGAAGTACAGACCGAAGCCGCAGTACATCTCACTACGACCGCGCCGGTGTACTCTATAGGAGAGAGGACAGGCCACGCCCCCACCACGCGCGTGCCGCGCGCCACGCAGGCCGAGATAACACATGCACCGAACGAGCAGAATGATCCAGATACCGCTCGCATATACGTTACCTCGGGGATCGAACCTGCTAATGTGCTACTTAAAGTACTGCCCGTCACCGTGAGCGGCCCGGGCGGAGAAGCACATATATTCGCGATGTTGGACGACGCCTCGACACTGAGCCTTATCGAGGAGGACATCGCCGAACAGATCGGATTGTCTGGCCCTGTTTCACCGCTATGCGTGCGCGGTATAGGCGATATCGCGCATCGAACGAACACAGCTACCGTTAAGGCGAAGATACGGTCAGCGCGAGGCGGGACAGGCTACGACATCACGCTGCGAACAGTACGCGGAATCGGACTACGCAGCCAGATCATAAATAAAGCCGATATGATCAAGTACGAACATCTCAAGGACCTCGCCGATGAATGCTACACTACGGGAGTACCGCAAATGCTCATCGGAGGCGACCACTGGCAGCTATGCATACCGCACGAGATAAGGATGGCAGGCGAACTCGATCCCGCCGCCATACGCTGCCGCTTGGGATGGTGTTTCTTCGGATTCCGGCCGAAGATAATCAGAACGAACGAGCAAGTTGTACTGCATTGTCGCGTAGAACAAGATCAGGAACTCGATGAACAATTAAAGAAACACTGGGCGATAGAAGCTTTGGGAGTTTCGAGCAAAGACAACGTCAAGCCCGCGGATCAACGAGCTGTCGACCTTTTCAATTCGAGCGTCGTGAAACATGAAGATCATTATGAAGTTGGACAGCTGTGGGCTACAGATGACGTCAAACTACCGGCCAGCTACACTACGGCGCATTCGCGGTTATTGAACCTTGAATCGCGAATGAGACGCGACCCGAAGTTCGCCGAAGATTACTGCAAGCAAATAAGAGCTTTAATCGAAAAGGGTTACGCCGTACGTTTGAACGAGCCGCCGGTCAGCGATCTTACCTTTTATCTACCGCATTTTCCTGTAGTTAACCTACAGAAGCAAAAAATGCGTGCTGTCTTCGATGCTGCGGCAAAATGTCAAGGGTTCTGTCTCAACGACTTCATTCTCTGCGGTCCAGACCTTCTTCAGAGCCTGCTGGGAATATTGCTGCGCTTCAGAGAGAATCCATTCACCGTGACAGCGGACATCCAAGATATGTTCATGCGAATACATCTGAAGCACGAAGATCAAGCCAGCCAGCTATTCCTATGGAGGAATAACGAACGAGACCGCACGCCGCACATCTATAAGCTAACACGGGTGCTGTTCGGATGCGTGAGCAGCCCATGTTTAGCGCATCTTGTACGCAACAAGAACGCCGAAGACAACCGAACGAGATACCCCGAGGCAGTCTATGATATCAAGAACAACCACTACATGGACGACTACGTGGCTAGCTATGAAACCGAGGAGGACTTGCATCGAACTACTAAGCAAGTACGCGAGTCACACGCCGAGGGAGGATTCAACCTGCGAGGCTTCGCTAGCAACAACCGTCAATTGATCGAAGAACTACCGAACGAACTGCGATCAAGCGAACCTACGACGATGCTAGGCGAAAAATCTCAGAAGGTGCTAGGCATGGTGTGGGACCCTAGCACAGACACGCTTAGCTTTAACACGAAGCTACTACGCGTGCCAGAGAACATCAAGAACTGCGATCGAGCGCCAACGAAGAGACAAGTCCTATCTACAGTTATGTCTGTCTACGACCCGCTAGGACTCATCGCGCAGTATGTGATCAGCGCTAAGATCTTGCTACAGCGTGTCTGGGCGAAGGGCACGCACTGGGATCAAGAGTTAGAACGAGAAGACACCGAAGCATTTTTTCAGTGGCTGAAAGCCCTGAAATACATCGCCGAACTAAGAATACCTCGTCAGTACGACTCGCCGAGGGATCCGACACGTCGAACGCTGCACGTTTTCTCCGACGCAAGTACCGAAGCCTACTGCGCCGTGGCCTACTGGCGCACTGAAGTCGGAAACGACGTGCACGTCAGCTTAGCCGCAAGTCGAACGCGAGTCGCACCATTAAAGATCTTATCGGTGCCACGGATGGAGCTGAGCGCTGCTTTGATCGCCGCGCGCCTCGCTCAAACTATCCTGAAAGAACAGCGCTACACTGCAGATGACATCACATACTGGACGGATTCAAAAACTACGTTGTCATGGCTACGGGATGACGCACGACAATATCGACCGTTTGTCAGTCACCGTATAGCCGAGATCGCCGAACTTACAAGCCGACAATCGTGGAGATGGTTGCCGACTAATTTCAACGTGGCGGACGATGGAACGCGCTGTAAACCGAGCCAGCGCATCACCATCGACGATCGGTGGTACCAAGGACCGGCATTTCTGCGGTTACCCGAACGAGATTGGCCACAGAACCCGAACGACGTCACCGCTACTGAAAGGGAGAACTTACCGGAACGCAAGAACATCAAGACCGCAATGACTCATGCTACACGAACAGAACGAGACCCAGCATCAGTATTACCAGACATCAACCGCTTCAGCAGTTACGAACGCCTCATTAATAGCACAGCCTATGTGTTGCTATTCATAGAAAGGCTGCGAAGTCGCGACCGAACGAAGAAATTAGAACTTGCACACATACATCGAGCGGAACATATGTGGCAACAAAATAGTCAACGTCGAAGCTTTCCTGACGAACTACGAGCACTCAGCCGCGGCGAAGAAATTGATAAAAGATCGAGGTTATATCAATTAGCACCTGAAATCGACCGCGATGGATTGATGAAAATGAAGACTCGTCTAGGAAACGCTCCAGTTCAATACACTGCATCAAGCCCCGTTATACTTGACGGACGGGATGTGTATACACGCTTACTGATCGCACATACACACAGGAAATCAGCGCATATACACAATGAAGCGATCGTGAACGAGCTGAGACAGAAGTACTGGATTCTGCACCTGCGACCCGTCGTAAAGTCCATCGCCCGAACTTGCGCAATCTGCATTTTACGCCGAGCGACGCCACGCGTACAGCCGCATGGAGATTTACCACCTGAACGAACAACGGCATACGAACGACCGTTTACCTGCGCAGCCGTGGACTATGCGGGCCCTGTATATGTCACCATCGGACGCAGAAGAGAGAAAAGATGGATCGCTCTCTATACCTGTCTCACAACACGAGCGGTGCACTTGGAATCCGTGCACAGCCTCTCCGCCGACAGCGCGCTACTCGCGTTACGCCGATTCGCGGCGCGACGTGGGTGGCCCCGCGTTATGTATTCAGATAACGCAACGAACTTCAGAGCGTCGGCTATTGAACTCCAAGAAGCCCATAAGGAGTGGCTACCTATACTTCGAGCCTACGGTCTACAACAACGGATGGAGTGGAAGTTCATCCCGCCTGGTAACCCATCTGCCGGAGGAGCGTGGGAGAGGATGGTACGCACCATCAAATCAGCAATGGCGTACACTCTACACACCAAGGCGCCACGAGAGGAGATATTTAACACCGTATTGGCCGAAGTAGAATATATAGTGAACCAACGACCACTTACACATGTCTCAGTGGACCCGAACGCGCCTGAGACTCTAACACCGAACCACTTCTTGTTACTGCGAGCTGCCAATCTTCCTATACTGGGACCCTGTGAAGAAGATGACAACAAGAAGTGGAGAACAGCCCAAGCCCTCGCCGACCACTTCTGGTCGCGATGGGTCAAAGAAGTCTACCCGCTACTAGCACCCCGCGGTTCTTCAGCCAGCGGCGGGCGTCAGATCCAGCCGGGAGACATCGTAATCATCGCGGACCCTAACGGCCCTCGCAACACGTGGCCGAAGGGGATCGTCGTGGCTACGCACCGTGGACCGGACGGCAGAACGCGCTCCGCTGACGTCAAGACCCTGCATGGCGTAATGCGGCGCCCCACCTGCAAAATAGCCGTCGTGGTACCAGCCGGCGAGACGCAGAGCTACGCTGCCCCCCAGAGCCCGACGACCGCATCAACGACGACTCCGTGATCGTGTCGCTACCCTTGCAACATGGCGTCTTGCGACGGAGGAGGACAAATGTTAGCGACACGACGTCACGAACGATGAACGCCTAGGAATAAGATAAATCCTGTAAATAAATGATCCTCACGTAATTAAGTTAGATATAAGTAATCAGTAACGTATAAGTAATTTCATGAACTCAAAATGTATGAACAGAGCCTAGAAACATTTTCTCGTCGTTTATTGGCTAATATTGTCTGCCTGAACTTACCGTATAAGATTTAGAATGTCGCATTTTGTACTATGTATGAACCATTTGATACCTCGCCAGAACCTAATTAACGTAAGAAATGTAACTGTATAACCCGTTAAATATAGGTCAGTTACCTATTCAAATGATGCAATGGACCCTTGGGTCAATAACCCAGCGCAATGTTTAAAATAAAGGTTTTAACCCAAAACATTGCAGGTAAACTGAGAACAATAGAGAGAGCCGAACGTCTATTGTTTAGAATGTAAACAATTCCGCATGTGTTTTTGTTGTAAACGTTGGATAACCACGTGTAGGATTTATTTACAAACAATGAATGTAAACATTACGGCATGGATTGATTAAAATTAGGTAAATGTATTTAGAACTTAGCGAAAGTAGGCTAGTATAAATCGAACAATGTGAAGTCCACCAATCAGCGCGCAGCATTTTCGGACCAGTAGAATTAGTGAGCGAAACAGACTTAGATTTCATGAAACAGAAATAAGCTGCTTTTTGATTGGTCGACATGTTTTGACGATTGGCTGAAAATCACAGCCAGTGATGTATATATACGCGACGCATTTTGTATGGAGCAGTGTCAAGCTGACCTCCACCAAGAGAGGAACAATAAAAGGAAGAAAAATGGATCCTGCCTATTAATCAGAAAAAGCCCTCCTGCCGTTCCAGCCCTCCTCATCAGTAGACCGGCCCACGTGTATCCGAGCTCTGCCAACTGGAGTTGTCGGCAGGCAATGCTGGGTACGCTGTACTCAACAACTGGTTTGTTAAAATCGATTTATTAAACAACAAAAGCGTACTTCAGATTGTTGTGTCTCTTGAAATGTAGTACATTAACCATGACTAACGTTCATACAATTTATCATTAGCATAATGTGATCATTTTTAAAATATTCAAAAATTTGTAAAAATTGTTTCGAACTAGACGAACTCCACTGCATCGGGGCTCGTATACATAAGACATGTCATAAGTAGGGATCGGACAATGGGTGCAAAACTTTAACAAAACTTGTCAAGTGGACATGAACGAGCACATACATCCATAATATTTTTTTTAAATAAATAAATATCTTGGGACATAAATAAATAATAATAATAAATATTTTGGGACATCTTACACAAACCAACCTAGTCCCACGGTAAGCTCAATTAAGGCTTGTGGTGTGGGTACCAGGCGACGATATATATAATAGATAGATACGTATAGATACTTAGATACATACACAGCCACGACCAGGGAACAAACATTTGTGATAAATAAATACACAAAGAATGCCCTCGCCGGGATTCGAACCCGGAACCTCCAGCCTCGTAGGCAGAGTCACTACCAACTAGGCTACAGAGGCTGACATCTTACACAAATCGACCTAGTCCCACGGTAAGCTCAATTAAGGCTTGTGATGTGGGTACCAGGCGACGATATATATAATAGATAGATACATATAGATACTTAAATACATAGACAGCCATGACCAAGGAACAAATATTTGTGATAAATAAATTAATACCTACACAAATAAATGCCCTCGCCGGGATTCGAACCCGGAACCTCCAGCTTCGTAGGCAGGGTCACTACCAACTAGGCTACGGAGGCTGACAAGAATATACAATTATACATATAGATATCCACACCCAAACATTGTAAGTTCAAGATTCCGAGATAGGGAATAAAGTTGGATACTGTATTTCAATAATATTCGTATTTTTCTTGGCTAAAGTATTCCCATAATATGTCAATTTTGAAGTTTTGTTAAAGTTTTGCTCCCATAGTTCTGACCTCTAGTCATAAGAATATGTCTGAAAAAAAGAGATGCAGATATTTGTCACTCGTTACCCACAGTTATCTTGATCTTTGATCTATTTTTTTCTTAAATCACTGTATTGAGTGGCACCAATGGCACCAAAGTCGGCACCAAAGCTTACTAGCCTGCTATAGTGTCCCAGTACTGGGCAAAGGCCTCTCGTGATCTCCACAATAAGAGATGAGAAATTTTCTCATCTGTCAATATCGTACTACGATCTGTCTAGACTTAGCCCACTGTCTACCGCTAATTTATAAATTTTATAATCCATATTATCTTGTAACGTATGTTATTAACTTGTGTGCCTGTTTAAAGAACATAATGTAAAGCAAACTTATTAAACCGCAATGTCCGTTTCGCCTTAAACTTGATTACGAGCAAGCCAGAGCATTAGCTTAACCGGCCTATTACAAGCAAGCCTACCTATTCCAAGCACTTGGCTATGAAAATATTGCTACTAACCAGAATAAATTAAACCTCGAAAGCTATTACAAATATTCGTAATGAAAGATCACGTTTCCTGGTTGTTAGAGGGTCGGTATGTGGTGAGAATCCTGCCAAGCGGAGGCCTCGAGGCTCCACGGAATAGCCGCGCTCCTGCGAGACAAATTGGGCTACAACCTCAGGTCGACTGCAAACATCACAAGACTATTAGAACAATATTAGGGACAGGTCAAGTTAAAACTGTTTAATGGCCAATTTGCCTCAACTAATTTAACTTATACTTTAAATATAAATGAACGGAATTTACGTATATTTCGTCACTACGCGTACAAGTATATCTAGTCTCAAAACTCAAAGTCGTTCAACGAGCAATGGAGAGAGCTATGCTCGGGGTATCTCTACGTGATCAAATCAGAAATACGGAGATACGTGGAAGAACTACAGTCACCGAAATAACCTTTCGGGTTAGCAAGCTGAAGTGGCAATGTAGTAGCAGAGTAGATGGCCAATGGGGTCGACAAGAGCTCGAGAGGAGACCATGGTTTAGAAAACGCAGTTTAGGATGTCCACTCCCAAGACGGACAGTCGAGGTCCAAAGAGGAGGTCTATGTTCAGCAGTGGACGTCGTATGGCTGAAATGATGATGATATTACTGTGAACGTTGATAAGAGTAAATCGGCAGATGATAGAGCGGCGGCAGGTACAATAAGTAAATTTAATTAAAGGCAACCTTTTTAAACTTACTCCTTGTACATGTATTGTGTGTAATACGAGTAAGCAAGTTTGCCAGACAGCCCAGGTCGGAATAATTAACATAAATCCGCAGGCACGTGGAGTCACGGCAGCCCTTAATAAGGTTTGCGGCCGGTTTTAGGTACATTTCAGTAATTACTCGCGTTAATTAATTTGGGATAATTATTACTTAAGCTAACTATTCGGGGATCCTTAAAACTGCTAGCATGATTAATAAAATAATTACTTGTCTTAAAAGTAAAACTGTGTATAATTATTATTTGTTTATACAGGCTGATTTTTTATTCACCGGGCAAACTTTAGGAGGTTCATCATCTTGATGAACTTTGGGGGGACCTCAGTCATATTGATGAACTTTTACTAGGACCGACATCTGATTCGAAAAAAAATGAATAGGTGGAAATGGAACATACGCAGATCTTACACGCCGCTTAGTGACGGCAGTAAGTAGGAATGCGTTTGTCACCACCCCAACTCTTCCCATGGGAGTCGTCGACTAAGAGACTGAAGTATCACTGACCAATCTGACCACTGATTTATTGCAGATTGCGAATGGGTAGCGTCATGACACACTCCTGCGATCGCCAACCCGCTTGACCTGCGTGGCGATTATATTTACCTCCCTATGCGTCCATGCGCATAGCAAATGGGAGAGGCCTAAGTCAAAGTCAAATAATTCTTTATTCAAATTGGAATACTACTTCCGGTTCTAACCCTACACCGCTGACCCGAGAAGAACCGGTAAGAAACTTGGCGGGACTTATTTTTTCAAACAATCATGGTACAACTTACAACTAACATGCATTAAAAGAAAAACATAAAATTGATTTTAAATAAATTGAAATCGGGTTAGAACCGGAAGTAGTTTTAATACTTAGACGATTCAAAAGAGTTTGTTGCTATTCCAATTTGAATAAAGAATTATTTGACTTTGACTTTGACTTGACACCCTGCATATTAAACGATGCCACGTGCGGGTTGCCGAACCTTTAAAAGAGGACATTGTCTTTGTCGACATAATAAATACCACTTGCAATCCCAACCAATTATTAATGCTGATTAGATAGCCAAATGCCTATGTGAAGTGCCAACACTTGATTACTGTGGACCACAGATCACCTACTACTAGATTACCAAAATCAACATTTATCAATTGAATAACTTTGACAGCTTGCGTAGCACAGTCGGGAGTGTCCATGCCCCTATCTACAAATCAGGATATATTATCCAATGCTAAAATAAAGATCAGGTGTCAAGCCAAAAAAAAATAATTTAAGAAGAAAAACCTTTACGTCCATGCTTTGATTACATTTGCCGTGGAACTAGATCCGGTCCACCTGATGATAAGCAGTAACAGTTATAGAATCCAGCAACTTCTAGGAATTCACCCTCTACAAACTACTTTTTCTCAAACTTGCTACGGAATGTTGATGTTACTTACTTTAAATTAAACCCGGAAATACCATGTATCCGGTGTCATGTGCAAAGATGGTATGTAAAGAGATTTCATGTATTTATTTCACACCTAGGACTGCAAACAAACTGTCTTTTGTTTTGAAACGTCAAATTGTGACACTAGGTCTTGACATTCAGCCACAGAAAAAAAAAATCTTAGAACTAATGTCTATACCACTATTTAAAAGGATAGGTACCTCAAACAGATAAAAAAAAAGTTACGAATGTATTTTTTAAATGTTTTTCGATACTGTACTATTGTTTTATTTACAAATTAAATAGTATGGATCGGCGAAATCAGTTCGTTTTATTTAATGGCAAGTTTGAGAAAAGCACTATACAAATCTCAGCGAGAAATAGCGTTACAGGCCATGTATTCCTATCTGGCCTTAGTTCCTTCGGCCCGATATATCTACTTGGCCTGTAACCCTTCGTTTCCCGTCCTCTATAGTAATGTACTATTTTAAATAGAACCCATGATTTAGTACTTTAAATAATCCAAGGCAGCGAGGTAATTCCACAGCTGGCGCGTTTGCAGACACGTCTCATTAAAATTTTGACGTAAATACTAAATATGCAAAACAATAGTATATTACATCAGATGCCGGGAAAATGAGGATTTCTGGCCAAATTGGTATAAGGATTCGGATACGTAACGAGGCCGGGAATCCGTTTTCAAGCTGAGGCATGTACGAGTATAGTGCTTTTCTCAAACATACAAATAAATACAAAAAAAATAATAATGACAATATTGTCGAAATTAAAAAAAAAGTTACTTTACAGGCCTAGAAAAGTGTTATGAAATTCTATTTCCATCCCAATGAGTTACTGCGCCTTAAATGCGATACTTCCTAGAGAGTCTATTCTCAGGAACGTAAAGAGAATATTTCATTACTTGTTTGAGAAATGTAATTGTACCTACATTTTCAACTTCTTATCCACTCACTTGCTTCATGTAGCTTTTGTTACATGTCATCACTTTTATTTTACATAGAGACGCATCTTAGTCTATCGCAAAAATCAAAGCAAGTGAGTGGTTATTATATTTTAGAAACTATTCAAGCATTCATTCGAATATCTCAAAATAAAAAACCAAAAATTCGAATACATGAAACTTTCGAGTATTTGCAATCCTAATTGCGGTGTCTGGTGGTAGGCTGTGCTGTGGACACTGGATAGCCTATTAGGGAATGTATCTATTTGCCGGCTCGCCGATCAAAGCGTGACAGAGGCCGGCGGATACACCTAGCTACACCAGCTACTTGGTGCAACGTGAACATTGATACTGCGCTCGGGGTTCATTAGGTGCAGTTGATAAAGCGAGGGTTATCTTCAGCGATCGGAACTTTGGGTGCAAAACTTTAACAAAACTTTCGAAGTGGACATGAAAAATACATCCATAAAAATACATTATCTACACACCCAAACATTGTAAGTTCAAGATTTCGAGATAGGCAATAAAATTGGATACTGATGTTTCAATAATATTCGTATTTTTTCTTGGCTAAAGTGTACCCGTATAATTTTTTAAGGTTTTGTTTAAGTTTTCTACCCAATAGTTCCGACCAATAGACTTATCTTAATCTATGAACGTTGAACCTGTATCTAATATATTTGTTTCAATAATATTCGTATTTTTTCTTGGCTAAAGTGTTCCCATATGTAAATTTTTAAGGTATTGTTAAAGTTTTCCACCCAATAGTTCCGACCAATAGACTTATCTTAATCTATGAACGTTGAACCTGTATCTAATATACCTGTCGTATAAAGTATAAAATGTTAACTATCCTCTCTTCATATGCCTGGGGTGATTATTTTATCTGGTGGATATATTTATCTAGGGATAAACTGAATTGCATTTAACACTTTCATTGCGGACGAGTGCTACGCTCGTAGCCGATCCTGTGATTTTTCCGCTTTGTAGCGAAAATGAACCTCCCACAGAGAACTCCCCTCGGGAGATCCCCGCGCGCAATGTGTTAAGATATCATGCTTGCCCCCCTGGCCTTTATATGAATTATAATTATGTCCAAACGTCCTTATGGCAAGCGATAAGCTGAGACTCAATATCGGACTATAACTCTACTGTAATGCCCTGGCCACGACATTGGTCTAAGGCGACTGGCTAAGGCTAACAGCGGCGAGCGAATTAAACAAAATCAAGACCGCCAAAGAAGCATGCCACGACAATTCGCTGTGGGCTAAATCGCGCGCGATTTTACTTGCGCGACCGGCTAAGGCGACCAGCGGCGCGGCGGGCGGCGAGATTAAACGCACTGGCGGTTTGAGCCATGCCACGACTTCGAGCGGCGCGAACGGTCTTAGCGGCGGCACGTATCGGGCGGAATTTTAAAGATCAAAATATTTTGTTTTATTCGCTCCACGATGTTGGACACAGAGGCGTTTATAAGTAAAATTTTAAATAGGCCTGCCTTGTGGATGGCACAGCATTCGCAACACAAGTTGCGGCATGTAATAAAACGGTTATGGGAAGAAATAAAAGAACATTTTCCGAATCAGAGCGGTAAGTTTAATATTATTGTATATTAAATAGGATTGCTTACAAAATAATTTATAAATAATAATTTCGAGACACTGATGAAGGGCCACTTTTGCTAATGATATTTTGCGTCCTTTGATTACGTCCCATTCGCTCACCGCTTAGGCGCTTAGACCGTTGTCGTGGCATGCTCACCGCTTAGACCGTTTTCGCCGCCCCGCTCGCCGCTGCCGCGGTCGCCTTAGACCAATGTCGTGGCCAGGGCATAAAATAGAAGTAATTTTTATACATTTAACAAAGTTCAACGCTGACTCTCACACTAGGCTAAGCCTGTATAAATTCAACTGATAGTGATAATAGATGATAATAATATACAGAATCAATCAACACCTTAATATCCCAATCGTGAAGCATTCGTCAATATAACGGACAGTGATGATTTGTCACCGCGTCGCGGCGCGGCACGGAGGGATTCGCAATTTGGAGCCTGCTGGGGCGGCTGTCGACGCCCGCCGGCCATTATGCCCTGGCCACGACATTGGTCTAAGGCGACCGCGGCAGCGGCGAGCGGGGCGGCAAAAACGGTCTAAGCAGTGAGCATGCCACGACAACGGTCTAAGCGCCTAAGCGGTGAGCGAATGGGACGTAATCAAAGGACGCAAAATATCATTAGCAAAAGTGGCCCTTCATCAGTGTCTCGAAATTATTATTTATAAATTATTTTGTAAGCAATCCTATTTAATATACAATAATATTAAACTTACCGCTCTGATTCGGAAAATGTTCTTTTATTTCTTCCCATAACCGTTTTATTACATGCCGCAACTTGTGTTGCGAATGCTGTGCCATCCACAAGGCAGGCCTATTTAAAATTTTACTTATAAACGCCTCTGTGTCCAACATCGTGGAGCGAATAAAACAAAATATTTTGATCTTTAAAATTCCGCCCGATACGTGCCGCCGCTAAGACCGTTCGCGCCGCTCGAAGTCGTGGCATGGCTCAAACCGCCAGTGCGTTTAATCTCGCCGCCCGCCGCGCCGCTGGTCGCCTTAGCCGGTCGCGCAAGTAAAATCGCGCGCGATTTAGCCCACAGCGAATTGTCGTGGCATGCTTCTTTGGCGGTCTTGATTTTGTTTAATTCGCTCGCCGCTGTTAGCCTTAGCCAGTCGCCTTAGACCAATGTCGTGGCCAGGGCATTACACTCGCCATCAGATATATTGTAGCGGTCAGGGTACTCGCAAATATCTGAGCAGGATGCTTAGCCAAGTCGCCAATCGCTAACGCTTGGTAGCGTATCGTAGTTTTCTCTCTCTGTCACTCTTTCTTATTAGTGCGACAAAGACAGTTAGCTGCCTTTCGCTTACGATTGATGATTAAGCGTTAGCGATTGGCAACTTGTCTAAGCACCCAGGCCTTTATTGTCATAACGTTGCCCCCTTATTCCTAAACGTCTCCTAAAAGTGCATTTAAACCATACGAGCATTTGCTCATTCTATCCCCCACTCTACGAAATTCATTCGTTACACAAAACGTAATTCGTCGAATTTCGTTGATTTAATATAGTGGGGGATAGAATGAGCGAATGCTCGCTTGGTCTAATAATGCACCTTTACTTAGCAAGCGATAGAGTATTGTTTGTCCCTTTCGGTCTAATAGACATAAATTAGACCAAGAGCGACA
Organism: Thaumatotibia leucotreta; assembly: GCA_025490895.1. NCBI lineage: Eukaryota > Metazoa > Arthropoda > Insecta > Lepidoptera > Tortricidae > Thaumatotibia > Thaumatotibia leucotreta. The sequence goes on along the minus strand of JALPQI010003722.1, from coordinate 25,273 downwards.
AACAATACTTAGCGGCTTGTTAAAATTAGAAACGTTTATGACTAAAGGAGTGCATGTTGAGATATTTGTGACTGTATATTTGATGGCGACTGTACCTATCCCTAAGTAGACTATTAAGTGTTTACTTAGGGTGTCATGAATAGTGCAATCATCTGAAGATTTCAAGAGTTTTATTGTACAGTTTAGTCAACTTTAGTCGGCGTTTACGTGTGGTCGTATTAATTTAATACCTATTACCTATTACCTAGGCCTCTCGCGCGCCTTCGATACCGCAAGTCATGAACTTGTAGTGCGGAAACTCAGCCATTACGGCATTCGTGGCCCAGCATTGGAGCTTCTAATGTCATTTATGTCAAACAGGAGTCAAGTTGTCGTGGGGGATAGTGGTCGCATAAAATCTGACGAGATGAGGAATCAGCTTGGGGTTCCTCAGGGGTCTTGCTTGTCGAATACTCTGTTTAACATCCTCCTAAATGATCTCCCGCCAATAATGAAAGGGTGTGTGACATCTTTATGTATGCGGATGACGTCACGGCTATCGTTACGGGCTCGTCCTTACCAGAATTAGAAACGAAGGTAACTGACACGCTTAGGAATCTGTGTTACTGGTTTGAGACAAATGGCTTGGCTCTGAACAGAGACAAAACCTTCGTTATGAGGCTCAACCTGAACGGCCACACGTCCAGGCCTATGGTCACGTACGCTGGTGATGATGTTCTTCATCAGGTAGCAGACATAAAGTTACTGGGTTTTACGATCGATAGTGGCTTGAGGTGGAACGTACACATCGACCACCTGTGCGCGAGGCTGGGCAGTGCGTGCTTCGCTCTGAGGCGCCTCGCGGGTACTGCGACCAGAGAGGTCGTCAGGAGCTGCTATTTCGCAACTGTACACTCCCTGATTTCGTATGGCACCGAACTATGGGCCGGCGCCGCTGACTGGCGTCGAGTGTTCTCATTACAAAAACGAGCCGTACGCGCAGTAGCATGTGTGTCTGATGACGTCTCTCGTACTGATCGTCAGTATTTCGCAGAATATTTTTTTTTTTTTTTTAATCTTTATTAATTAAAAGGGGTTTTATCATATTTGATAATGCCACCCCCATCGTTACAAGACATGTATTCACCTTCTTCGACAACCTAAATTAACAAGCGCATACAAATCTATGGCTGCTTTTGACAATGGATGCGCTAGGATACTGTTACAAGCACCAATTTCGTAAATATTTACATTATGTTTACTCACAAACACTTGTCTCTCTGCTTCGATCCGGGAACATTCTACCATAATGTGTACTGCATCTTCCCTCGTACCACATTCAGTGCAATTTGGAGAATCATTTTTGTGCATTAAGTAGGCAAAACTATTTAATGGGATGTGTCCGGATCGAAGTCTCAAGGCCGTCACAATATCTTTTCTACACATTCCGGATCCTCTGAACCATGGTACTTGGCACAGGTTAGGTTGAATAGTTTTGTACCATATTCCTTTATTAAGAGATCTTTCATCGAAATATTCTTTCCATAATTTTATACAATTGGAACGAACTATTTTGAGACAGTCGGTATGGTATGGTAAACATGTACATGATATTCCATCCTCTACAGCTTCCTGTGCTAGTTTATCAGCTAATTCATTCCCGACCAAACCAATGTGCGATGGCACCCATTGCAAATGTATTTCAACAGACGTGTTGGATAGCTTTATTAATGAATTTAAAATACTATAAGCTATCGGTGCTCCTCGAAAGTTCGAAGTGCATCGAGCTAAGTATTGTAAGGCACTTTTAGAATCTGTGCATATTACAAACTTACCGCTGTCAAACGATTCGACATATGCAATTGCTTCTGCCAAAGCCATCAGTTCTATGAACATAATAGAAATATCACCATTTATTTTCAGTTTTACAGAAGCGTTGGTTTGCAAATCAATAACTGCCAAACCTGCCCCATCTGCAGATTTAGACCCGTCAGTACATATAAAGCTAAAATTTGGGTATTTTGTCTTTAAGAAGTTTTCACAGGTTTCCCGCAACGCCCGCGAATTGCATCTCTTCTTAGGTAAATGTACTCCGTCAACACAACAAGAAATTATTTGTGAAAGATCCACGTTGCTAACCCAGGTATCTAAGGAAAACATTTCAAGCTGATTTGAGGTATGTATTGGCACATTTGTCAAAGACTCGTGGGTTACAGTTAGTAATGGTTTCTTCTTACGTCTCCAATATCTACTTTTTGTGATAGCGGACAGTTGTTCTATCTTTTCCATGACACTATTATTTTTATAAGATTTCACCTTTAGCCAAAACTTGCTTGCTAAATAGTATCTTCGAATTTGGAGTGGTGGAAGACTAAGTTCTGATTCCATGACATGAATGGTCGAGCTTTTAATGAAACCCCCAATTGTTCGCATGCACTGGTTCTGTAGCCGATCTAATTTAGCTAAAGTACTTTGGCATCCGTTTCCGTATAAAAAACTGGCATAATCTAACTTACTACGTATTGTAGATATATATAACTTTCTTAAATTATCAAAATCAAAATCAAATCAAATCAAAATTATTTATTTGCTAGAATACGGTTTACATTAAGTTGGTCATATATATACAGAACGGTCAGCGCATTCAGCCTGCATGCAAGCGTGCAAATTATTTAAATACTTAAAGATAATATGTACATTATTTACAATTCCATTTTTAAATAAAAATAAAAAGTCTACTTGTGTTCCAGGTACATTTTCACACTATAGAAACACCTTTCCAAGAGCCAACTCGAAAGACGACGTTTAAACTCGATACCCGCGAGGGCTTTCAAGTTGTCTGGAAGGTGGTTATATATTAGTATGCACATATTAAATGCATTCTTTTTATAGATACTTTTCCGACAACGAGGCTGATATAAAACATTTCTGACCTTCTCCCTCGTCTCTCTGTCTAGTACTTGAGCACGTGTCTTAAAGAGTAGTGGATGGGTGCTAACAAACATACAAATTTCTCTAATATACTGGCAAGGAAGAGGCAGAATTTTTAGCTTTTTAAATAGAGGGGTGCAGCTGTCATCATCCCATGCATTACAAACTGCCCTGATGCACTTTTTTTGTAGTTTAAAAGCCCTGTCCACATCCACTGAGTTGTCCCACAATATCAAACCATAGCTCATAACAGATGCAACATAACCATGGTATGCGGTTAGTGCAGCTTCGTAGGAAACAGTATTTCTCAACCTTTTGAGGGCAAACACAAAACGTTCTAATGTAGTGCAGATTTTATCAATATGCGATTTCCAGTTCAAATGCTTATCAATTTTGATTCCAAGAAACTTAAAAGTATCAACTTCCTCTATGTTATCATTATTATGAACAAGGTTCAATGGTATATCTTTAGAATTATATGAGGTAAATTGTATATATTTAGTTTTAATAATGTTAATGTTTAAGTTATTGTTACACATCCAATTTATAATGTCATTTAGTGCACTATTAATATCATTTTCAAATGTCAGCTTATCATTACATTTTACAATAAGTGTAGTATCATCTGCAAATATGATTGTCTTTTGGGTAGTTGCCATTGGGAGGTCATTTATATAAAGGAGAAAAAGGCTGCCCTGAGGAATACCGGTGTTATTGGATTTAAGACCGGACCTGTAATTTTCCTTGAGGACCTTGTTATGGGATTCTACAATTCTATTAATTTCTGTGCACTGCATTCTATCTTTCAAGTAATTTCTAATCCAAACAAGCGCATTTCCTCTCACTCCGTAATTCTCTAGTTTCCGTAAAAGTAAGTCATGGTTAACAAAATCAAAGGCTTTTGACATGTCCAGAAAGACAGATGCAACTGGAAAATTATTATTTAAGGCCTCTGTAACATACTTAACAAGATCAAAGCAAGCCTGTGTTGTTGATCTGCCTTTCTGGAAGCCATATTGTTCAGGTCGAAGAATGCTATGCTTGACCAAGAAGCCATGAAGTCTTGAATAGAATGTTTTCTCTAGTACTTTAGATAGAATGGGAACCATCTTACATATCTTGATGAATACCCCAACCTGGGCCGGCCAAAATTTTAAACGTATTTAATAACTTTAAACATTGTTCAGTAATCTCATTAATATGTTTTTTCCATTTTAAGTTTTTCTCCAACCATAAACCTAAATACCTAATTGTGTCCACTGATTCTAATAATATATTATTAATTTTCAAAGTTGTCGTTTGGCGCGAACGTCCTCTTCTAAAAGTACAAATTTTAGTTTTAGTGACCGATATATCGAGGCCCATGTTACATAATAAACTCGAGAAGGTATTTAACGCTGCCTGCAATTTTAATTTGCCGTCTTCTAATGTACTATTACACACAGTATAGAGCACATAATCGTCTGCATATTGTAAAATGTCAATGTTCTCGAATAATTCGATACTCTTACCTATATTCATTGTCGCGATATTAAATAACAAAGGCGAGAAAGGGTCACCTTGGGCCAATCCGATCCCGGTTGTTCTTGTTATGGTACAGGTATTATCAGCTTTAATCATAAGTCTCCTCTCCTTTAAAAAATTCCACACATACCTACAAATTCTCTGCCCTAAACCTATTTGGTCCATTACGTTCAACAAATTTGTTAGATCTACGTGATTATATGCGTTATCAATGTCAATAAAGCACGCCAAAGTCGGGTAATTGTTCGTCATACCTACCTGGATATCGGTGACCAAGGACGTCAAACTGTCCAACGTAGACCTACACCTTCGAAAACCAGAAGTATAAAGCGATAGCATGTTATTTTTTTCTATATACCACTCAACGCGCCTAATTAAAATATTATGATATACTTTGCAAAGACACGATATCATTGAGATTGGTCTTAGTGCATTTCCCGATTGCGGATTACGGCCCGGTTTAGGTATAGGAACGATGTTGATTACGCGCCATTGTGATGGCACGAACCCCGACACAAGAAAACGATTATATAACCACAATAAAATCACCTTTCCGTTATCGGGGAGGTAACTAATCATTGAGTAGGATATGTTGTCATTGCCAGGTGTTGTATCTTTACGTCGCATACACCGCTCCATTTCTTGTTTTGTTATGGATACTTCCAACTTGGAATTGCGGCTATATATACGTATATCGTCTGGTGATACATAGTCGGGCGTTAAGTTAGCTAATAACTGGTTTGCTTCTTCCTTATCAACGTGATTAGTAGCACATCTGGCTCCCTTAAACCATCTCATTTTGCGCCATAAATCGGAATGTGTAGTCGACTCGTTTAAGGACGTACAAAAAAGTTGCCATGATTCATCCCGCGTTTTCCTCATTAATTTTTGTGTGTCCCTAATTTTAGATTTAAGTATATCCCAGTTATGTGGCGTCGGATTGCGTCTAAAAGAAGAAAGTGCCAGCCGGCGTTCTGCCACCGATTTTGATAAGGACTGGTTCCAATACGGTTTAGGCAAAAAGTTACTGGTAGGATTTAAGCAATGCTTAATATAGGGTATGTGAACATCTGCTGACTTATTTATACATTCTACAAAATTATTATACGTGTCTTGGAGGTTATTATTACAATAAAAATTAGTTTTTTTTTTTTTTTTTTTTTTTTTTTTTATATTTATTTCTAAGATTGATACAATACTTAAAACTACTACAAAAACTTCGCCAAACTGCAAAACAGTTTGTTGGCGAAAGAAAAAGACACCCTTTTTTAAACTTAAATCTAATATCTATTATATTGTTAATTTATTATACCTATAAATAGCTAGTAGCGCAGAAGGCATCACATTGTCGGCTGTTTTTAAATAGGTACCTATGACAAACGAGTTCTGTTGCCTACCGCCAGCATGTTACCTCTCGCACCACTAATACATACCTAACGTAAATATTTACTGGTTTTAGTTTTGAAACAGATAATATAACAATAAACAGTAAATATATCTTATCATTTATCAATCATTCACTTACACTACCCGTGACATTATACCTTTTCACGACACTGTTCGGAAATGTGGTGATTGTTTGACTAAGCACAGTACGGAAAGATGCCTATAGACGTATGGCTGTCAAATTGTGACAGCTGTACATCTATGAACGTCACGAACAGTACAACAATGTTGAACGTAAACTAAAAAGTCATATCTAAACATGGATTTCATAGGTAGATACGACGTTTTGAAAAATATTTCAGAGAACTTTTCTCGGACTGCTTGTTTCTTTTTTAAATGTTTGTGGCACAGGATCATGGCGTACAGCCACATGTGACTAATTTTTAATAATTACAAAAAATGTGTTTTATTTCCTCACAGTTGTCGTGAAAAGCACAATGTTTAGCCTCGGCTAAAAGTGCAATAGATGAACTCGTACTATCGAAGGCCTCCCCAAGGGTCGGCCTTCGAACTAACTCGTTCATCTATTGCTTACTTTCCAGCCTCTACAACAATGTACTATTTTAACAATAAGGTTTTAAAATTCTTTTTAAAAATATTTTTTGTTAGAAAATCGTACTCTGCAGGTATATCATTAAAAATACGCGGAATCATATATTGCCTAGTTCTTTGACCGTAATAATTAATCGCTCTCGGTTCGAGGTATTTTTTTTGGGTTGCGGGTCTCAGAGTTCGAGTGTAATTTCTTGAAGTTTTGAATTTAGGGCATAGGTACTGATCCACCGCTAACAAATATTTAAACTTTTCGTGGACAGGTAAAATGTTGCATTTTTGAAAAAGTTGGTTATAGTGTTTGTTACAATTCTCTTTAGTTTTTTTATCTACCAGTAGTTTGATAAGTCTAAGTTGTAAGTTAAGGATTTTGTCTAACTGAGTTTTAAATGTGCGACCGTACGCCACCAACCCATAACTAAGGACAGAGTCGGCTAATTCGTGGTAAAGCGTGAACAGTATCGCCCTGTTTGCTATTGTTTTTAAGTTTTTAAATTTGCATAATATTGACCTTAACTTGTTACAAACCAACTCGACGTGAGATTTCCAGTTGAAGCTACAATCAATAAGTAAATAACTCTTCCAACAAGGTTTTATACGCATTCCAATTTGCTTTTTTGAAATTTCGTCGTGCTTTTAAGTTAATGTTTGGTTCTAAATTAGCAGTTATTAAAATCATGAGGTGGTCACTACTCAAAGTTTCACTTAATGTTTGCCACGAAAAATTTAAAGCGATGTCTGATGATGCCAATGACACATCTGGTGAAGATTGCTGCAATTGGTTGTTTACGTATTGTATTCGTGTGGGACTGCCGTCATTGAGGGACACTAGCATGTTATCAGTAATTGAATCGTAAAGTTGAGATCCTCTTGTATCTGTTTTATGCGACCAGTTACTGTGGTGTCCATTAAGATCCCCAAGAATAAGAACTTTTTTTCCGGCGAGTGAAAACACAGTATCCCAATCATTTTTTTTAGTTCGAACCGAATTCGGACAATAGACGACTTTTATAAATTCTACTTCGTTACAGTTAAACAGTTGTATGCAGAGAAGTTCAATGCCCGGATTATTGCAATTAACATTATGTACCTTCGATTTGACAGATTTGTGTACTAATAAAGCGACGCCTCCATATGAACCGTCCCTATCACGACGATAAATATTGTAATTTTTAACCACTAAGGGGCTATCGGGCTCCAACCATGTTTCGGATAGGGCAGCAACGTGGATTTTTCCTTGTGTTAATATATTTTCGAATGCTAACAATTTTGGTTTCAGACTCCGTGCGTTCCATTGGAGTATTTTAAGCTTAAAGATTTTTTTTGTGCTACTTGCCATTATTGTTTATAAAAAATTCCATGATATTTCCTAGTATTGGCCAACTCGACAATTTTTCCACAAATAATAATATTAGCCACTGAACGCAACACTTCATAATCTGATGTACTTTCTCCTGTACAGATAATCCTTTCAAGAAAATGATTTCTTTAAGTCGGTTAACTAGCTCTTTAAACTCAACACTTTTTTCTTTTTGGCCCCGTAAGTTTTCATCTTCAGAAGGAGTTTCAGGTTCGGTGCTTAGAAATGTCTCGTGCGTGAAGAAGTTCACGTCGTTTCCTCCACACTCTTTGCGTCTTTTAATTTTGGTGGGTCCTGTAGTGGTGTTTTGTTTGTGCTGGTCTTCACGATGTATAACTGCTTTTGTTTGAGTTATTTTGGCGTAGGATGTTTCTGGTGTCAGTTGAGAGGGTTGGGCAGGTTTCATCGGTTCAGAAGATTTTAATGTTGGAAAAGATTTATAGACCGTTGTATACTTAATTTGATCGTTTCCTCCTGGAGACTCGGGTGTTACATAGATTTCCAAGGCTTTTCTGTATGTGCAATTATATTCTGCCATCAATTCTCTCAATCTTTTTTCTTTTAAGTATACCGGGCATGTCCTTGACAACGATATATGGGCTCCTTTACAGTTAACACATTTTAAGTTACGTGTCTCGCAGTTTTCGTGATTGTTACCGCATTTCGGACATATGATATAACTAGACGGACATCTTGTTTGCGTGTGACCTAGCTTCCAGCACCGGGAACATTGTGTGACAGGGAATATATATGGATCTATTTTGAGTCTTAGCCCATCTACAAAGACGTATGGCGGCAAAAAGGTTCCCTTGAAGCACAAGCGTACGACTTCACTCAATGACCAACCATCTTTAGATTTATCATCCCTTCGTTTTAGTCTCAAAGCTGACAACAGTTCCGCTGGCTTATCGCACAAAATGCTTTCACAGACTTGTTCATCGCTCAATTCCATATCTACGTCACGTATAACTCCGTAGGACAGATTTTTCTCCATTGGTCTCTGAATACGCCAACCCTTTTCTTTTACAACTCTGCTGTTTTCCAGTTTTTCAATACTTACTTCATTTGACATTTCGACACGAATTTTATAAGGGTTCAAATATTTAATTCTTTGAATGTCAGTAATGCAGAGTTCTTTAAATATTTTTGCTAAAGAAAACTGTTTTGGTAGTTTTTCTAAGGATGTAATAAATATTTCTATCTTTTCGGTACATACCTTAACTTTTTTTTTCTCTTTCTTGTCTCCAACTATGGTCCATTGATTCTCATCTAATTCGCGTTTTGGTGGTCTCGGGGTACCCCAGTCCTCGATTAGCTCTGACTTCTTAATCTCCTCATTCTGATATTGGTCTGTCTCCGACATCTCCACTTCACCTACAGAATTGCTTCCAGAAATAGGTAATTCAACTTCTATCGCACCTCCGTCGAACCTCGACTCATTATTATCCTGCATTGTTGTTGTCGCGCCACTCATTAGATCGCCGGCCGGCCGGTCGTAAAACCGGATACCTACCGGCACACTTCCTTATCTCTAGACGCTGCACTTGGGAGATAACAGACAATGTACAGGATAAACGCAACTGATCCGTACGAGTGCCGTATCGAGACTGAGTATTTCGCAGAATATAATATACTTACACTGCCCTGTGTCCTTGTTCAACAGGTGGCCATATTTACACATACCAATCTAAAACGATTTACTGTAAAAAAGGTAAACCCAAATCGCCAGCTGCGTAGTAACAAAAACGCGGGCTGCCTCGCACCTGTACCACATAAACTGGCGAAAAGCGGACATTCTGCCTACGTACTTGGTCCACGTATATATAACCACCTACCTAGAAGTATTAGGGATGCACCTTCCTTTCACATTTTTAAATTAAGATTAAGAAATTGGTTGCTAAAATCACAGTTTTATGACATAGACGAGTTTTTTTCCGGTAGAATTGCTGATGTACCTATGTAACTAAAGACATAATATAAAAAAATCATAGAAATAACTATTAAGTGAAGTTGCAGGTAGGTACTTATGAGTGTACTTTACCCAATAATTATTATTATTTAAACTGTTTGTGTAAACTTGACTTGTAACCTAATGTTATCAATAAATTCATTTCATTTCATTTCATTTCATTTCATTACCTATGAAATTGGTATTTTATTATTTACATACACGTTGATTGCTACAGTCAAGTGCAAAAATATGTATCGAAAGAAACTCTTATAATATGTTACGACGTCACAAATGCACTACATATTATGTAATTAAAGTGCACTGGAACATATTTTTGAGCATTTTTATAGAAAACTTATTTTCAGGGCACCTAATTAAATTAATAATTTCATTAGCAAACCTGCTATTTTCTTTATATTCAACAGTCCGCTATAGGAGAAAGTAATACTGCTGTGCTGTTTTTCGTGATTCCAAATTGTAATAGACCCGCTTTGGGTCCCTGAGCCAAATTAGTTAGCAGTTCTTCCTTTAAAAATATGCTTATCTACTTAAATCTGTTTTCACTTTACCCTACCTATACGCGTATTGCTTTTACAAATTCGCAATGTCGAGTCTCTAGTGCTCCTATAATGAACTTCGGCGGTCGCTCGCAAATAAACTAAGTAATCTGAATTAATGAGAGGACCAGGTAAACACAAGTTGGGCGCTAACGCTTTGTCCTCAGGGCCCTTTGGGAGGGGGGCGGGGGAGCTAGGTGCACAACCGGCACAACCCAGCTTAGAACTATTTATGTATAATAAGTATAATAATAATAACAGCTACAGCCTGCGACCATAAATATAACATGGACGTCTAACGCCAGCTCAAAAATGCCCCCAAAATCAATTGTTCAATTGTGCCAAGATGGGCAGGATATAGCGCTTTTCTTAACACCGCGCATATTTCGGCGCAACACCTTTGACAAATGTTTATAGAATTTACCCAATCAAAAGTTTGATGGACCAATCACAACTATTTTTCAATGGCGGTTTGAGTTTTTATAGGTTGACATTGAAATTCATTACCGTAATGCATTAAACAGGGGGTGACATTTGTCAACTAAAATTCAGGACCGTTTTTGAAAGGCAATTTACTATGGCGTGCGGCTTCCATGTTTTATTTGTTCGTAGGCTACAGCCTTCGAGGAAGTAGGTACCAAACTATTCCGAAGCGAAAACTACTAAATTACGAGTACCTGATGTTGAAATCACCTCACACAATATGATGAAAATTCAGACAAGGCAATTACGGTGGTGGTACCGCCGGGTGACCGCGCATTTATAATATTTAAATCAGACATCAGTGTCTCTCATCCTGACATTCAAATTAAAATAATTAGTATAATTACCGCAATCATGCGAATGACAGCACGCGAACTCTGCAGAAGTACGCTAGCGTTCAAAAATTTTACAATAATTGTGACGTCAGTAACGGTACTTTAATTTGAATATTAGTATTGTTATTCCAGCCCTCGGAGAATTGTGTTCTAAATGGACTGTTTCTGAAGCCCGGGAGAGTAATTTCTAGAGGATTCTGGCCGTAACGGGGCAATTAAGGCCTAACTGTTGGCCCCGGCCTTCAATCTGCTCTTCGCGACTGAATCTTCAATATTTCAGAACATGATGACGGCGAAATACTTAAGGTTCGCAATGGTTATTTCTGCTGTTCTGAGTTTTCTTTCTTACAATATACAGGGCGTCCCACGGCGATGCCACATGGAGGGAAAGTACCTTAAATATCATAGATAGCGTATTTTGCTGAAAGAAGACTTTATTTTATTTTTAAGACTTAGTAAAATTGCATTCAAATTTTTTTGATTTTTTTTGAAAAAAAAATTGTATGAAAAAAAAAAATATCGCCTTGTCAGAGGAAACATACCTTAATTACCGTAAATGAGCATCTTACAGAAAGAAGACATTATTTCGATTTAAAAAACAAGTTCCAACTTGTCTCCACATTTTTTTAATATTTTTTGAAAAAAATTGTTTGGATAAAAAATATCGCCTTGTAACATACCTTAATTATCGTAAATGAACATCTTACTGAAAGAAGACATTAAGGTATTTTTTCTCCGACGTCGAGATATTTTTTTTTCATACAATTAAAAAAAATTAAAACAAGCTGGAATTTATTTTTTAAATCGAAATAATGTCTTCTTTCAGTAAGATGCTCATTTACAATAATTAAGGTATGTTTCCTCTGACAAGGCGATATTTTCTTTTCCATACAATTTTTTTTTTCAAAAAAAAAACAAAAAAATGTGGAGACAAGTTGGAATTTGTTTTTTAAATCGAAATAATGTCTTCTTTCTCTAAGATGCTCATTTACGATAATTAAGGTATGTTTCCTCTGACAAGTGACAAGGCGAAACTTTTTTTTCATACAATTTTTTTTCAATAAAAACCAAAAAAAATTCAATGCAATTTTACTAAGTTTTAAAAATAAAATAAAGTCTTCTTTCAGCAAAATACGCTATCTATGATATTTAAGGTACTTTCCCTCCATGTGGCATCGCCGTGGGACGCCCTGTATATTATTTAGTTCACTGCGAAGTCGAACATTCGTGACTCGTGTATTATCAAACTGCGATTAGAAAGGGATTTGAAAGTACTGTTGACACGACAGTGTTTAAGTAAATCTAGGATATATTCATGGTTAAATCAATATATTTGTAGTTTAAGTTCAGAGACTTACATACAATAGATGAATTAATCACTAGCAACATCTATAACAACTCTTTTCTTGATAAATAGTGTGTCATTTGTTGTGTCAACAGTACTTTAGAATCCCTTTCTGATTCCGGTTTGAATTCCGTAAAACTACCCAACTATTGTCCAAAAACTCCCAACTATGATCAGAAACCAAGTCAAATATCTCCGATTCAGTGTAATTATTATATTATTGACGCAGTTGTTACACAAAGTTTCCTCATTGAAGATTAAAAAACTTAGATAAAACCAAATAAAAGATTTCTATTCATGCTTAATTACGAGTTGGACGTGGACCATAGTTGTAGTAGTGGACTATATTAATAGTTGTATGGTTTTACTTAATTTGTATTTTTTTTGTTGAATTTCTTGACTTCTTTTTCGACAAGACTGTCAACTTTAAACCGATCACACATTAATGCATGCTATGGTACCTACAGAATGTTTTTCGAACCTTTCGTCACATTTGCGACGTAAAACGACCTACCTCCAAATCATGCTGAACACTTTAACTTCAGGTTTTGATATTTAAAATTGTTTGTACGAATTGGTGCCTTAATAATGAATGAAATGGTTCAAACATTGATATCCATTACACTACTACTACACTATAACGACATACTCATACGAGTAGGTAAGAACTAGTATCGCATCAAAAAGTGGATGAGTCATGGTTACCTACATTTTTGTTAAAAGGCATGAAAATCTGTGAAATTTTAATCGATACAAGGAAAAAATATAACTGCAGAGTGCCACTTTAAATATTTCTCAGTTGCGTGATATAAAACTGTTTTGAGTTTTTCTAGTTATGTGGTTTATTTAATGACTTGTTTCATATATTATTACAGTTGCAGTGTGAAGTAGGAGATTATGCAGGTCGCGTGCAACATACACAAGCTACGAGTAGTTTCAGCGCGAAGCGGTGCGAGGAGTGCTGCATTCGTGCCAACACGTCCCGTTTCATTGAAAGCTACACATAAAGCTTGCTTTGGTTAAGTACCTTATGCTTATTCTATTTGGCACTTGAAGCTCGCTACTCGCACACCTGCTTCGGGGAAACACAGATCCCAAGACGTATGGCAACTGGTATCATTTCGGAATTTCTCTGTAGGTACAGACATTGACATAATAGACTCATATCGTAGAGGCAACAATGGTCGGAATAGTTAAAGAATTTTTCAACTGGGTGTTGCTTGTCGTTCAGTATTTAATTCAGAAAGCGCACCTACACATGCATCTATCTAACAGCATGGCATATAATATCCTGTTACACATAGTGTTAGGCAATTAAGATTCAATTTCAACTGGTATATAGACAGTGTCAGTACTAAGTAGTGACCGTCAAAGAGACCACACAATTACATCAAACAGGATTCCCGCTTAGTGTGTTTCCGGAACGCTGTAACGCCGCTTTTCCAGTTGGAACAAACTCAAATGTGATTCGAGTGTCGCTGCTCATAAATAAGGTCCTTTAGGTATCGAGTATTCTACATGAAGCAGGAAACTTATATAAAACTCCAATAAAACTCTAATAAAAAAGCCGAATTGGCTGCCTAATAAAGCCCTCAATATCCCGCTCTAACACAAACAATCTATTAACCAGTAACCTTAATGAAGTGTCGATCTGGTTCCTGGTTGTTTCTTAAAACTTATCAGCGGTCATGGTTATTAATCTACTGATTACCTGAGCATGATCAACCTGCAGCAGTTTTTAGGCTCTGCTGGGAGTCATGGCAGAGCGGGCGCTCTAGGTGGTCACTCTTGTCCTTGCACTCCTTCACCAGAAGATCTCTTCTTCTAAGTCGTGCCCTCATGTCTAGGGGTCGGAACTATGGGTGCAAAACTTTAAAATGGACATATGGGGAACACTTTAGCCAAGAATAATACGAATATTATTGAAAAGTCTGTATTCAATTTTATTCTCTATCTCGGAATCTTAAACTTACAATGTGTGGGTGTGTAGATATGAATATTTTATGGATGTATGTGCTATAATTATGTCTAATCCACTTGACAAGTTTTGTTAAAGTTTTGCACCCATCATTCCGACCCCTACTCATGTCTGAGGGACATGACTCTTATGGGGTATTCTTCGTGTAACTGCTCTCCAGTGTGTGGCCGAAGAAGTCAAGGACTCTTTCGATGCAGATGTCAGAAATCTAGGTGAGATACTGAGCCAGAAGATAGCTGGTGGTAAATCCACTGACAGTTACCCGAGCATGACGAGCCGAAAGCAGTTCTTGGGCGGCGGCGCGGAGTCGTCGCCGGTCGCACTGGGCCCGGGCGGCGGGCTGGCCCTCCCGCCGCGCCGGGCGCCGCCGCCGGCCGCCGGGCGCTCCGCCTCGGGCTCCAGCTGCGCGGCGCCCCGCCGGCACAGCCACGACGTGCCGCACTTGTCCTTCGACTCCTCCTACGAATGGATTTCATTCAGTAATGTGCGGCAGTACATTGTGTATTTAGGGCGGTAAGTATAAGAATTTGCGAACGAGTGTGAAAGTAAAGCCCAAGCCGAAGGCGCGGGCTTTACTTCACACGAGTTCATAATTCTTGTACCGCCCGTGGTACACACAATGTTTTTCATCACACCTGTGATGCAAAAAAGTAAATAAAACAATATATTTTCACAAAACTACTCTAAAATGGTCTAAATCAGGGATGACTTAATTTCATCATTTTCATAAAAGAAAAGAGAGCGCCGGACCGCGCTAGTGCGACGTAATGTTGTATGAAAATCCTTAACGGCCTACTATGACGTAATGACGCACCTACGGCCCGCATCACCGCAGCGTATTGGCGCACTTACCGAACAGGTGTGATGAAAATGTACTAACGTTAAAATTGAATCCTGACCCAGAATAAGAGCTTGTCATAGTAATATTGGAAATGAAATTGCAGCAACTGTCGTACAAATTAATTTTCCTATAGTGAGTCAGGATTTAATTTTGTCGATAGTACCTACACAAGGGAAACAAGACGTGTCTCGAGCAGGTTTAAGTGATATAAGCTTACTGCGAATTTCAGAAGTCCTACCGCGAATATCAAAAATTGAAATTTAGATGAATTGATCAATTATTAGAAAAAAAATGTAAATATTAGTTAGGCAGAGAAAAATAGGGCGCTCAATTCTCCAATCAACATTTTGTAAGCGTAATAGGACTAAAAGTTGAAACACATATCTGCTGGAAACATAGAATTTTCCATGTTTGTATATGATTAATCGATTGATATCAAATATAATATTATAAATAGTTTAGCATCTACTTCACAGTGTAGATTTATCACACTTTGAAAGTTGCTAACTATGACATTGAGGTAGTTTTAAAAAATTTGAACACAAGACGTAGATAAATTCTAGTCATAACAGCCTCTGGTAAGAAATCTCTCATTGCAAGTTCTTTATTCTGAGAAAAATACCGGATTTTCCAAAAAAAACTGAGTCCATGTACAGACACCGGCGATATCTTGCGCTGTGAAGTATTTGATAGAACTTTATTTTTACTGACATAACAGCGTGTCACATATTTTTGCGTCCTTCATAGCGTAAAATACCTTCTATTGTCGGTGACTGTACTTAACCCTCAGCAGGCCTAACCAAGATGACATTCTTCAATCGTACGTACGATACGCGATAAGCGTCACGTGACCATAGTAATGTATGAAAACGGTCACGTGAATTTTCGTTCGAATCTGTCAAAGTCAAACTAAGTCAAAGTCAAACTATCCTTTATTCAAGTAAGCTTATTAATAAGCATTTTGGAATCGTCTGACATTATAAAGAGATAAAAAAATCTACTGTCATTCTCATACATTTATCACTTATCGCATATCGTATACGATTACCGAATTGTATCTTGGCAGTGCAAATAATAAGTGCATCAAACCTCGTACCTCCGGCGCGAACTGGCAGCGGCGCGGCTCGCGCTGCCGTCCCGCCGGCGACAACGCCGACTTGAGCGGCGACGGCGGCGCGCGCACCGGGCTCGGCGTCGGCGTCGCGCGCGCCGGCGCCGCCTTCACCGGCGAGTGCGCCGTGCCGTTCAGCATTGTCTCACCACTAGTCCATCGACACTGTCACTTCACTGTGTTCATTTTTGTTTATGCTAACTCACTAAAAACAATCAAAATAAATAAATAACAGAATAAAAGGACCATGAGCAGCGTTGTATGGAAAGTGGATCAAAAACTAATAGAGCTGAAAGTTGTGCTATTATATGTATGGGTATTTACTTTTGTTTCATTTAATTATATGGACGCAATGTCTCATTCCATTGATAGACTGAGGTATTTGTATTTTATTCAGAATAAAGATGATGATGACACGCAAAATGCCTTACTTATATTAAAATTATCCAATGGAATTCAACTTCGCACTTTTTAGAATGAAATAAAGTACAAAAACAGACCTTTTAATGACGATACTCCCAGCTTGTTCGATTTTGGTCCATTTTGACGCATAGTTCTTTTATTTTGATAAAGCACACATTGTATAACAGCAGCAATAGTAGTCACAAACAATAGAAAGACTGTTGATTATGTGACCACTGACTATAATATTGTCAAATATATATTCAAAATATCCTTTATGACATTATGACACATTTCGGGTTGTTTCAAAGTCCATGAATAATATTTTGCCACATATTTTCAGCGTAGTTATTTATGTATCTAAAATGTTCCTGTGTTTAATAAATCCTATTGCTAGCCGAAACAATAATTACCACAAACGAACCACTAACGAGACAGCCATGTTATAAAACAGTGAAACAGTAAGCCCTGTAGCCGCGAGGTGCATTATTTAATTGGAGATTTGACGAATATTACCGCCATTGTTATGGCTGCATTGCAAATGAAAACTAGCAAGCCAAATATTATTTCAATAAACATCGCACATTTCAGTTATAATGCAACATTAAAATTAAATTACCTATTATTATTTAGTCTAGGTAATATCTTTCAATTCAAACGACTTGCCAGGAAAGTAGGTGGGTCATTGTCAGATTTAAGTTATCGTTTTTTCGATGGATATACCTACCTAAAGTTAAGGAATTCCTGTACTAATTTTGGGATAAGGCAATTGACGGTACAACTGGGTTTGCCGGTCTATAGCCCTATGCAATAGAATCGTAACCAAGATTTGTACAAGCTGTTAAGTTTTGACCACCGAGTGGACAACTTTTGTTTTTCCGACTGACAATAACCCAGGTATTACTAATACTTACAGGTAATAGTACATTTACCATCAGATATGCCGTGCTCAAAATAACTAAACATGCACTCTAACCACTACAAATAGAGGAATGCTCAGATGTTTCTGAGCAACTTGGCCGCTCCGATAATTATATCTGATAGCGACTGATACGAACGCGAAAAGATCCCGATTCAGTTTGAAATATTTGTTAAACGTATTCTTCTGAAAGCATTATTGTTATGAGCAGAATACGCCACCGATTCGATTCCTTGGGGACAATGAGTGACTTCGTAATGTCCCGTCCCGGCCCCGGCGACCACAGTCGGCCGTTTTTAATATTTATGAACGCTGGGAACCGGCAGGTGTGGACGAAAACTTACTTAATTCGTGTGACGAGTGTCACCCGTGTGTGCCCGGGCCCTTGTCAATGGATGTTACAGAAATATACGAAGTTAATTGTACTTTATGGGAACTAGCAATATCTTGTATTTGACAGCAACCCGCGGCTACTCGTCTCTTTTTAATCAATATAATCGAAAAGACGTAGCCGTGAGAAGACATGTTGCTTTCAATACAAGATGTCCTAAAGCTGCAAGAGTCGGAAATAATTTACCAAAAAACAAAGCACTAAAGTTCACAGCTGACGTCACAAGTAGATATCATGCTATCGTTCGTGTTTATACAAGTATTGACGTGTCCCTAAAGCTTGTAACGTGGTTGAACTCTGAATGTTTTATAAGTGTGTCATTTGATGTCCCTTCCTAACACTTCCATGATATGAGTGCTACAAAAAATGATACGAAATATGTTCAATAGAGGCTTCACGTATAATGCGGCGACGGAAAGTAAACAAAAAATTACACCGTATGTTTATTTACGTACATAGTTCGTTTGATAAAACAGGCCGCGTAAAAATGTCCATATTTGATGAGATGTACAAATGGCACAGGGAATTGAGGGAATTTCGGCTGCTCTCAAAGTATTAAGTGGTGGAGGTTAATATGACGATTTTTGTCAGACAACATTTTTTAGTAGGTAAAGGAAATGGTACGGAGAAGGTAAATATCAGGACAACGTTCCAACCATAGAGTATATTGAATAATAGGTTCCAAGTAGACTATTCAATTAAAGTGTTTTAACTAGTACACAAAACTTTAAGTAGGTATACCTAGTTAATTACTGAGCTGGGGCTAGTTCTGGGAGTTACATAGGACTCACAAGTTAATTAAAAACTTTTTTCCTGCTCATCGCCCGCATTAGAGTGATCACGTTATTATTCTAAACGCAAGTTGAGCGTCAAATGTCAGTTCACCTACCAACGAGCGAACTTCCGGTTTCAACTGTCAAAAACTTCAGAAAGTATGTAATTCTGAAACAACGGGGAAAAATAATGCTTTTACTGTTCCCATGTTAACTCAGAAATGTTTAAATTTTCACCGGAGATTTATTTCATTGCGAAAAGACTAGGTACTTTTTATGATTATAGTTTTTTTTTTCAAGTTGGACGAAAGCTTAACCGATTAAACGAAGATGAACAAACAACAATATAGATACCTAGTACCTATATAAATATGACTGGGCATTTTTTAAATAGGTAATGATAATCAATGTGTAAATATTTTGATTTCAAATTCTTGAAAAAAGTCACTGTGAACGTATTCGCGCATACGAATGATTTCATTTATTATTGATATTATAATTGGGGAAGTACGTATTTTTGTAACGAACCATAAATGTTTGTACCTACATACTGTATAATACCTACACACGCAGTATTCTCCTCATAAACAACCCATAACCTAATTTATAAACAAGATGCTATGCCCCGAGACGGCTACGAATCAGAGGGCGTAACTTTTTGTGCGCTCATAAGGAATTGACGCCGCCGTAAACTCGTCAGTCGGCGTCGGCGTCGGCGATGCCGGTGCTGCATATTACATGCCACCGACAGTTGGGGACACTGAGTGAGCTATCAAATGTGTAGTCGGCGTCTAATACCCGTCGGTGAATGTAGTTCCCCACTATCAAATCAAGTAGATATTCATAGTAGAAATCGTAAACAGATGCGAAAATTTACGAAACGAACCTTATTAACTCCTAAATTGTACCAACGTGAAGCACACACACGCATACAGTAAAAATAGTGGTTCATCTCGTTAGGTACGATTTTTGCTAATATTTCGAGGGTCATTAAGTAGGATTATTCTTTAGGTTTAAAAAATATCTGGCGTCGTGTGAACGCCCTTTGTCCCTCGTCATTGCCGGACCTCTGTCACTTCGGCACTATTTGTTAACATTAGCGGGCTAAGTGTTTCGAATGCTCCGGCGAGACAGTATAACTTTACTTAACCTTGATATCCTTACTACAGAGCCCGTACTATAGTCTATTCAAGTATTCATTGTACAAATCATTCCTACTTTCGAACTTCCAAATACTACACTTTTTCACAGTTGTTACGCTTAGGACAGATTCAAGTGATTAATTCCTTGTTATCGACAACAAGAAGTCAGAAACGTCACAGTTGAAACCGGGTCAGTCCTGACACAGACACGAGCAGGGCAGCATTCACCAACTTATAATTGGAAGCTTTACAAATCCCGAAATGTAATTTTATTGCTCACACTTAACCTTTCGTTGTGATGGAAAATTTCCAATGCCGGTCCCTAGACTCTTCATTATTTTTTACCACCGAGAGGAACAAAATTTCATATATATTTTACTAATGAGATTTCTAATATGGTAATGGTAATCGTCTTTTTTTACAAGTTCCTGATGTTTATTATCTAGGTTGATAGAATGTACAAATACAGTATCAGTATCATCAAAAAAAACAGTTTATACGTTCATAAAGGGTCGCTATTATGCATCCGACTCTTCGAGATTTGTAGGCATCCATAGACTGCGGTAAATACTTACCATCAGACAGTCCGTACACTTATTTAGTACCGTCGTGGTATAAAAAACAAACCGTATAATACGACAAAGCTATCATCTGCGCTACGAGCAGAAACAGCCGATCGGAGCTTTGGCTCCTGAACGATACGGGAAAGTTCTGAGATGAACGAAGATTCTCACCATGGGAAAGTACCTTACAGGATACATTATTCTGCTTTAAAGACGTATTAAGTGATTACAAAAGTGAAGGTCGGGCGTGCGGGGCCTAGGGGGGCCACAACCTACTAATGCAATTCAGGGCCTTAATCTGAATCGCGATTTATCAGTTCCATAGAATAACTGTCAAAGACGGACAAGCTGAAACTAAACTTGAATCACATTTAAGAGATCATAGTACCCCCCTTGGAGGCGAGTGCTTTGCGAGTGAAGTGAATGAGGACCGATATAATATGTAATAGCCCCGCAAATCCCCCCCCCCCCCATGCCGCAAGTGGAATACTGCTCGCGCCATATTGCTTCGGCTCTTTTATACTGCCGCCGTATTCTGAATATTAAGTTAATACCAATACGTTGATAAATAATCGATACCTTTGGGTTCAATTGTCGTAAAGGACATTTTGGCGAAAATGAGTTATATATACAGTTTTGTTCAGAATTTCAAGCGCTATCGATCTGTATAGTTAAAGTTTCGATATCTGTTAAAAAGTTGCCTTTACGACCAAGATTTTCTACTATGGACTTGCAAAAATAGCTTAGCGAATGGGGCGTAAATATCAAGTCATTTATTATAAATAATTATCTGTGTCGTAAAGGAAATGGACAAATAAAAATAGTGTCGTAAGTGACCTAATAAGTTATGTGTTGTCCTTTACGCCCTTACTTTTTTACGATTACTTTCTGTAGTTCTATGGCCAACTTGGGCTTAAAGAACAAGTTTTTTCGTCGTCGTCCTTTACGACCGGCACAAAATATTAAAATCTTATATTTCTTATACAATTACTATTGAATGATCCGGGTGGTAAAGGACCGATGTCATTTTTGTTGTTGTTTATTACCAAAAATTTGTTTATACACATACTAAAAAATGTATGGGAAGTATATGAATAGTCTTTCAGTGAGTATTTCTGAATCTTCCGTAGAAATAAGTTGAAATAAAATAATATCTGAAGACATTATAGTCGTATCTAGGAGTTAAATTCTAGAAATCTGTGCCTTGAGTACCGGGGAACTTAACCCGTAGGTATTCCTAGTTATTCTTTGTTGTAGTCTTACAATTACTACCTGTGTCACATCACATAAGCATGAACTACTTGAACAGTTGCTTATTAAACTTTAGTATTACCATTACCCAGCGTTTGTTGTTTACAAAAACTACGAAATTAGTCACCACCCCAACTATTCCGTGGTACGAGTTGGCTAAGGGTTTCAAGTGGTCAGTGACATTTATTTATCGAAGATTGATGATGGGCAGCTGCATCCTGATAGTGGACACAGTACTGCGATCGCCAACCCACTTGCCCAGCGTGGCGATTATGGGCATTTACCTCCTAATGCGTTCATACGCATAGGCTAAGGAAAGACAGTTGTTCAGCAGTGGACTGATATAGGCTGATGATGACACTTAACTTCAAAAGTGTTCCCCTGCTAGAAGTAATAGCTTATACGTTTTGTCAGCCTCCGTAGCCTAGTTGGTAGTGACCCTGCCTACGAAGCTGGAGGTTCCGGGTTCGAATCCCGGCGAGGGCATTATTTGTGTATTTATTTATTACAAATATTTGTTCCTTGGTCATGGTTGTCTATGTATTTAAGTATCTATATGTATCTATCTATTATATATATCGTCGCCTGGTACCCACATCACAAGCCTTAATTGAGCTTACCGTGGGACTAGGTTGATTTGTGTAAGATGTCCCAAGATATTTATTTATTTATTTATTTATTTATACGTTTAAATTACTATTGAGACAGCGCAACACTGAAACAATAAGTTTAAAATTGTTGCATAAATGTTATATAGTTTTGAAACAAACAGTGTTTCCATACTTCTAAGTTGTCTATTTCTTTGTTATGGCTAAATATTTAGAGAAAATATACTACAACTCTAATTCGGCTTTCATTCGCCATATTTCCTACGTTTTAATAAATTTAAGTTTAAATGTGTTTTGATCAAAATAAGCGGAGAACAGTCGCTATTTGAACCATTTCGCCTACATTTACGCCCCAAATTTGTGACAAAATTATCTAAGACCGTCATTTACGACCCTATCAACTCTGATTGCTCAAAAAAATCGTGGGTGTATAGGACAAACATAGCATTTTGACGTGTCCTTTACAACATCTAACTTCTAAGCCGTTTAGCTTATCACTACGATTGCTACACCAGGTCAAAGATACCAACAATCTGCATTGTTTTCATATACACGTCACAAATATAGGTCAAAAAACAAAAAAGTTATTGACAGTTTTCTAAAAAAAATTTAATTTTTTGCTTCTCCTGAAAACCTGCATTTTGTCCTTTACGACAATTGAACCCAAAGGTATCTTAAGGTCTTTTAAGTTTTATTATTGAGAGCGGAATGATAACATCATCAACCTATCTCAGGTCACTGGTGGACGTAGGCCTCTCCTTTTAACTATGCGTATGGACGCACTAGGAGGTAAATGCCCATAATCGCCTCGCTAGGCAAACGGGCTGGCGATCGCAGTAGCGTGTCCACTGTGATGACTGATGACGCGCTGCTCATCATAAATCTTCTAGAACCGAATGGTCAGTGGCACTTCAATCCCGTAGTCAACTCTTACGACACCCGCGGGCAGAGTTGGCGTGGTGACAGTGGCTTTCCCTTGTACATTTTCTAAATAGTAAACAAGCAAGACAACCAAGCTCAGTCCTTTTAATGCCAAATAAACTACGCGTTCATAATTGTTCATACAGGCTATTGTTTTCAAAGGACTTCTGTGGGTCTCATTCATTACAACATAACACCTAACGTGTGCATATGTTTAAGAAAGGTATTGCTTTAATATGCCCAAGTGCTTAAGAATAAATCCCCCTAAAATGCGCGAATTGTCTGTGTGTAATTAAGAGATTTCGATATAGGTATCGCTTCTCAAGCGCAAATGTTCTAAATAGGATGCGTTAACAAGTATAATTAAGTTTAAATACGATTGTACCCTTACGTGTGAATTTAATTATAAGAAAGGGATGCTGAAAATATCTCCAACGAAGTGCCGGGAATAGAATAGCTCCCGGTTTTAAATACTCCTACCGACTGAAACTCAATGGGCTATTTATAGGACAATACATTTTAGCCGGAACGGTGTTTGTGGTATTCAAATATTTCGAATTAAATTTTAATGGGTACAACTTTTTGTAACTGCAAAAAGTTGTCGGACAAATGTGGCAAGTTTGGAGATTTTAATCATTGTGTGAAAGTTTGAATGGATACATAATCAAGTTAATAGGTATATCAACGACGAATGTAAATACGATTACCATAAATATTTAATTATTATACTTAGTGAGTTTTTTATCAGTGAAGATACAAATGCTTTTAGTTTCAAACATAATGCGGCTTATACTTAATTGCCGTTTCATAAGAGTGATTTATCAAATCTCTTGTAAAACTTGAATCCCCAATCGTAAACTTTGTCCAGACAAATAGCAACTCGGGGATAAAAACGGCGCTCGACTTCATTGACGGAATCCCGTTTGTTCCCGGACTTTAGGCCAACAAGACTACTCAATAATAAAGAGAACTAATGTGACCTACATCATTTTATGTCAAAGAAGTGAAAATTATTTAGCAGCAGAGTTGGGCAGATCCCTTGCAAAAACTTTAGAACCCTTGTTCCGCTCGATGGCTTCTTTTATACACTTGGTACGGAATTGGCGCATATCGCGTTTGAGGGACTTAGAGATCTGTCTGTTGAGCTGCCGGTATAAAGTCGCATCAACTGAGGATTGTAGAACCAGTTCACTCCTTTTTTCCATTAGTTCCTGAGTGGAGTCTGAGAGCTTTCTGGTCTTATTTGTCCGTTGGGCCTTAAAAAACTTAGACCAGCGCTATGGACAGCTTCCACAAACCCGTCGTTGAATGAGACGACAAGAGACCTTGGAGGACTTAAGTACTATGCTTGTTGACCTCAGTAAAGCCTCCGAGCGAGTTGGTCTTAAAATGAACATGGATAAGGCGAAAATCATGTCAAATTCCCATGTAGCACCAACTCCCGTAATAATCGGAGACTTTACACTCGAAGTTGTAGACGAATATATATATACCTAGGACAAACTATCCAGTTAGGTAGGTCCAACTTCGAGAAAGAGGTCAATCGTCGAATCCGACTCGGTTGGGCAGCGTTCGGGAAGCTACGACACATATTTTCGTCCAATATTCCGCAGTGTTTGAAGACGAAAGTCTTTGATCAGTGTGTGTTGCCAGTGATTACATACGGTACTGAAACGTGGCCGCTTACGATGGGCCTCATAAGAAGGCTCAAAGTCACCCAAAGGGCAATGGAGAGGGCTATGCTAGGAGTCTCTCTGCGTGATCGGATTAAAAATGAGACCATCCGCAGCAGAACCAAAGTAACCGAAATAGCTCTCCGAATCGCTAAACTGAAGTGGCAGTGGGCGGGGCACATTGCGCGTAGAACCGATGGCCGTTGGGGCGGGAAGGTTCTTGAGTGGCGGCCACGT